>PVJA010018084.1:0-25726 GCA_004027025.1 Myocastor coypus | reverse complement strand
ATTTTAGAGTAGTTTAATTTGAATTTTCATGTTAGATGTTAAAAATGTTTTCATATAATTATTGGTCATTTGTACTTCTTTTGGGAAGTGTCTACAATTCATTTGTCAACTGTGTGTGTGTGTGTGTGTGTGTGTGTGTGTGTGTGTGCGCACAGTAAGTTTTATTGAGTTCTTTATTCACTAGGCACATTTGTCCTCTGCAGAATTAGTAGCTAGTAATGATTTTCTCGCAATGAATAGTTAGCCTCCTCACTGTTGATTTTTTTTTTATTTTTGCTGTATAGAAGTCTTTTATTTTGATGTAATTCCATTTGGGAGTTTTTCTATCATTTATAAATCTATTGGAATCCTTTTCAGGAAGTTCTTGCCAGTATCCAAGTCTCGAAGGACTTCCTATATTTTTTCTTTTAGCAGTTTCAAAGTGTGCCCTCCATTCTATCCCACTGGTTTATAATCTTGTTTTGTACCAGTGCCGTGTTTCTGTTACTAAGATTCTGGAGCATATTTGGTAAGCAGGCATTATGATGCCTCTAAAGTTGCTCTTTCTACTCAGATCTACTTTGGCTACTCAGGATCTTCAGTGTATCCATATAAATTTTTCTCAATTCTGTAAAGAATGCCATTGGTATTTTAATGGAGACTATATCAATCTGCAGATAACTTTCAATAATATGGTAATCTTAACAATGT
Organism: Myocastor coypus; assembly: GCA_004027025.1. Taxonomy (NCBI): domain Eukaryota; kingdom Metazoa; phylum Chordata; class Mammalia; order Rodentia; family Myocastoridae; genus Myocastor; species Myocastor coypus. The sequence goes on along the minus strand of PVJA010018084.1, from coordinate 25,036 downwards.
TAATTTGCTCACTATGAACATGGAAGTTCTTTCTAACTTCTAATATGCTACTCAATTTCTTTTCTCTGTGTTCTGTAATTTCATTGCAGAGGTCTTTTGCCTGTCTAATAGGGTTTAAATTAATTAAATTAAAATGTAATTAAAAGTTAGTTACATTTAATTGAAATTAAACATTTGGTTCCTTAATTGCTCTAACCATATTTTAGTACTTATATGTCGTTGGTGACTACAGTATCTGAAAATGGAAGCTTGGATAGTGTGCTGTAATTTTTGAGATCATTACTTACTCTTTCCCTAGCAACTTTTAAACTTCTATAGTACTTTTCATATTTGGTATATATAATGCCCTTCCTGTCAAACGCGTTCAAGTCATAGAAATCACGATTCAAGCAGTCTTACTTTTCTCTGCTTTCCAGCATCAGGGCCCTTCAAGTCACCACCTGAGAACTTGCTTGAGCAACTGGCAGATGCTGTCAGTTACCTATGAAGCTGTTCTTACCCCTTGGAATGACATCTCATCTAGTGACTCAAAGGCCATCACTCTTTTAGGTATATACAGCTTGTCTTGTTCATGTATCCCTTCTCTCTTCAAGTACTTCTCCGGAAATTTCCAGAAGAATTTAAAAAGCCAGTGTTGAACAATTTCTGTGGTGGCATCTTTCCAGCTGCATACATTTGCTCAGAATGAACGCACACATACTGATGGAGGTTTAGTATGGAATAGTACTGTTAATGAGTATTATATACCTGATTTGTCGCTTGTTGATTGAGAGTTTGTTGAGTGTGTTTATTTGTGTGTTAAACTTTGACTATTTTTAAACTAAAACTTTTGTTTGAGATCCAGCGTATTTCCCTGCGTCTGTGTGATTGAAGTCTTTGTGTGGTTTCATTCTAGTGCAATACTTTTAAATTCTTGGAAAATATAAAAAAAAAAATCTCAAACTTGGGATTCATTGACCATTTGTTTTTTAACATGCTATATGTTTGAGATAATGTATGCTCAGAGGGAGAATTCTTGACCTCTTTCTGCAAATAACACACTTTTATTTCATACAGGTCATTTCATTGTAATTAAAATATTCAAATCATAACTATGGAGTTATAACACTGTGCTAAGTGGAATTCTTAGCTGGTCACATCTATTTGTTCTTTTCAGAATATAAAGGAAATAAACTGGGTTGAAGTGGGAGAACTGCCATGCATTTGAAGTCAGCCTGCATTACACAGAGAGCTCAAACCCTGTCTCAACTATGTAGCAAGACCCTGTCTCAAATATCCAAACAACAAAACAAGAGAATAGTTGGGTGTTGTTTATCATTTTTATCACTAATTATTGAATGCTTATAAATGATCACTTAAATTTTTTTGCTGTTTCCCAATTGACAAGTCAAGGGTTTTGATAAATGTATCTACCACACTAACCAATACAACTCAGCAGGAATTATTAAATGAGCCTTACCTGTGGCTAAATGATTTAATGTTATGTCAAGGAAAACAGGGTCTTTGCATAAAAAAGTGAGATGTACATTTTCAGACAATCTTATACCAACTTTACAAAATTTAAACATAGTTTATCTGAGATTTAGGAAAAAATGAAAAGAAGAGGCAAAGGCAATAGCAACATTAGGGAGAAAATAACACAGTCTTGGGTCTTCTGAGCACCTGTATTTCTTTTTGTCTTTAGTCAGGGTCAAGTAGGTTGTTTCTTCCTCAAAGTTTCCAGAGGGCAGTCTGAGCAAAACTTAAGTCTGAGTGTTTCCTGGGAAAACCATCATCATTAGAGAGTAGGAGAGCATAGTAGACAAAGCAGGATAGAAGATATATTATAGAATTAAGAACATCCATAGCTGACTGTAACATAGTCCTATGGGACCATCAGAACTCATCTGAGACAGGTGTGATGGTATGTGCCTATAGACACGCTGGGAGGCTGAGGCTGTAGGATCACAAATTTGAGCACAACCTGTACAACTTACAGATCTAGTAAGGCTTTATCTCAATATTAAAAATAAACAAATAAAAGGCTGAGGCTGAGGATGTAGCTCAGTGTGAAAGTTTAGGTTCTATTCCCAATACTACTGAAGATAGAAAGACATAAAACAGAACTTCATAGCATAGCACAGTGATAACTGTGCACCCATGCTTATAACAGCACAATTTGTCATAGCTAAATATTGGAAACAACCACAGTGCCCATCAACTGTGAAATGGATAAAAATGATGTAGTATTTTTACATAATGAAACGTTACTCAGCTATAAAGAAAGATTAACTTGAGGCTCTGATAAGTAAATAGATGCAACTAGAGGCTATACTTGTAAATAAAGTAAATTAAACCTTATATATAAATATCATACTGTCTCCCTAGTGTAAGAACATGAAAGAATAATTAAAATCTGAAAGGAATAATAGATATAATAAAAGGGAAAGAAATTAACATAATGAGCAAACAATTGGGATTAGGAAGAGAAGATAGGGAAAAAGGAAGGGAAAATTGTGCCATGTATATGCACAGGATAGCTGAGATGATTGTACTACCAATTTCTACCAGTTTTTGAAGGTAGCAGTTAATGCTTAAAATTTCTATTTGACTAATTTTTTATGCTTATGCCTATAATCTGAGCAACTATAATGAGGACAGCAATGTGAAATGTGATAGCCATTGTTGAATGCCTATCATCTTTTTTTAGTTGTGTATTACTTCTAATAACTTATCTATTATTTTTCTATTCTCTTAAGAATAATAAAAGAAAGACTGAGCTACATCCTCAGCCCTATCCTTTTATTTCCTTATTTTTAATCTTGAGATAAAGCCTTACTAGATCTGTAAGTTGTACAGGTTGTGCTCAAATTTGTGATCCTACAGCCTCAGCCTCTCAGAGTGTCTATAGGCACATACCATCACACCTGTCTCAGATGAGTTCTGATGGTCCCATAGGACCCTGTTATAGTCATGTGTTACATGTGAGTTGCCATCAATTCTTGGCTAACATTGATCTCATTTTGGGGGTTATGCAAATATAAATCTACATTTTGGGGGTTATGCAAATATAACTTCTGCATTTTGGGGGTTATGCAAATATAAATCTAGGCAGGTCCCGGACTTTCCTATGTGTCAGTACAGGTCCACTAAAAGGTTGATGATGGATAGAAGTCTATAACTGGTTTATGAAATTATAAATATAGAAAATGAAATGAGGTATTCAGAAACTTTTGTAGCATTGTCACTGAGTAATTTTATATCAGTTGAACCTTATAGGAGAATAAGTTGGAAATTTTTTGTATGATATTTCTAGGTTTTTTTTAGCAAATCTCTTTTTTAAAAAGTATCACTCAGCAATGGATTGGATTATAAAAGTACTTTTCACCAAAGACAACTTGAGAATGATTAGCTTCATTTAAATGGGGAAGATTTATGTGGAGGGAGAGAGGTATGCTATTTGGGTAAAAGGTAAAGAAGATAAGGTTTACTTGGAGGTGTTGTACCCCATGCAGAGCTGGTCACAGCAAAGATATCTGAATAACATGGGCAAGGTCCCCAAGGAAAAATGAAATCCTTAAAGTTCTCTTCTGGTGATTATCTGGATAACTAGAGTATTTGTTCTCAAAACTTTGGTCTCAAATTTCCTTTAGAGATGTCAAATTTACGAATCCCTAAGAGCCTTCATTTATGTTACCTAATACCAACTAGAAATAAGCAGAAAAATTAAATATTTATTTACTCAAACTTACTGAAGTATAGTCAAATTATTATACAATAGCACATACAGCATATTTTAGGTTTATTTTTTTCTTTCTTTTCTTTTTTAATTTTCATTACTTTATTTGTTTATTTATTTATTTATATGGCCGGCTCAGCCTGCCCCGAGGGCAGGGCTAGCACAGCATGTGGTGCCAGGGATCGAACCGCGGTCCCTGCAGCCACCTAAGCTTTCCTAAGCAGGCGCTTTAGACCACTGAACCATCCTGCCGGGCCCAAATTTTCATTACTTTAAATAAGAAATAACAGAGACAGTTTCAAAACACATTAGTAGGACAGCCACAGTAATTAATACAATACATATTGTTCTCTTCACAGTAGTTGCTCAAAGTACAAAATGCAAACATGACAACTTTTCTAAATACTGTTGGCTAAAATATTTCTTCTCATTGAACTAAGAGAGAGTAGTTGTATAAATACAACAATATTCCATAATAGTAGTGGGTTATTGGCAGAATTGGCAATGTTAGAAGCTGTTGATTGGACGTTTTGCAGCTCAGCGTACTAATCTGGCTTAGCTTTTTTAAGCCTCATGGTTAAACTTTTCTGCTGAGTGGCTTAGTCCAAGTTAAAGCAAGACCTATATAACAGAATGTGTAATTTTCATATCTGACAAGGACAGTCAAATCCCCTCAGGATTTACCCTGAAACCATGTACGGCATTTTGTAGAACGTTTGTCAGGGTCAGCCATCTGCATGAGTCACAGCCATTGTTTGACCAGTTTGTTCTCTGTGAAAGCCTGAGAGAATGTTTTTTGTTTAGATGACTCACCTTAAGCATGCTCTACATCATTGATCACTTTCCTCTGTGGCCCCATAAATCTTGAACAGAAAACTTGGTACACCAGTGAGTTACAGGATGTTACAGTGCAGGTTCTTATGTCCTGAGTCCTCACTGACCTTGAAGGACTAGGGACAAAATATTACCTAAGCTTGTATCCCTTCTTTTTCTGTAATTTTTGGTCTATAAACTTAGGTTCTTAATCCTCCAGAAAAAAAAAGTTTAGCGATACTATTTCTCAATGACATAGGGACTTGGGCTTGTCATCTCTATCTTTCTAAATATTAAATGCCTTAGGCTTAATATGAAATTTGTATTTTCTATCAGTCATTGATACTCTAATAAATCCCTATAGAATTTGATTAAAAAGCTGTTACACTTTTTTACACAGAAATTTAGGAATCTAAGCATACACAAAATTGTAGCAGGTCAATACTATGACATTTTTCCTTGTCTCATTTTTTCTTTACCTTTTTTTTGTTTTCTTTTAAAACAAGAATTTACTTGAGAGAATGTATAGCAATAGTTGAAGTTACATTAGAAGTAGCACACAACTAGTTGACCAGAATTACAAGCATTTCAAGCATGATTTTAGTCTTGCATATTGCTAGTCTGAGTCTCAAAAACCTGTTGGAGATTCTGAGGACCATTGTCTATTTCATCTTGTGTACATGAGTGCTTAGTTTTTCCCCTATAAGTTTCTGAACTATTCTGCTTGCTGTCTATTCATACTTTAATCCTTAAATTCTTGATTACCACTCAGCTGTGTTATGCCATTCCATTTTTATTTCTTTTGTGTTCTTACACTAGGGAGAATAAATAATATCTACATATGTAGTTCTGCTTTATATCAATTATGTGTTTATCTTCAAGATACATCCATTTATATATAAAGTCTTATAGTTTATCATTCTTTACACCTGAATAATATTCCATTATATAAAAACACCACATCTTTTTGAACTATTCTTCAGTTGATAGGGATTTTGTTTATTTCCATGATTTAGCTATCGCAAATTTTGCTGCTATGAACATAGATGGACAAACATCACTGTGATATGATGATCACAGTTCTTCTTGGAAAATTCCCAGTAGGGGGATAGCTGGATTGAATGGGATTTCCAGTTCTAGTTTTTTCTTGGTTGAGTTTATGGGTCTTCCCAGTAGACCATCATGTCATCTGCAAATGAGGATAGTTTAAATTCTTTGCTACCTATTCTTATTCCTTTTGATACAGAAAGAAAAAACTGATCTTGAGGTAGATGACCTCTAATAGGGAACCTCCAAATGATATAGGGAAAACTGAAAAGTACCTGGCACAAGTTCGTGTTCTCTAAAACCAAAGAATGAATTGTAGGAACAATTAGAGGTTCTGAGCAGAATAGCTTTATTGGAGGAAAGAACACTCCTGCCTGAGAGAGGAATAGGAGGAGGTCCTAAGCATGTGGTCTCCAGGAAGCTGTCTCTGCCAGGAACTTTTATAGAGGAAAACAACATGGTGAGGCAGGTCTAAGATTGTGGAGAAGACATGGGAACTCACTTAGGTGAGTATGAGGTGGGACAAAACTGGTCAACCAATGAGATTACAAGTACTATTGCTCAGGTAAAACAGATTAAAATTTGAATCCAATGGGAAAGCAAGTCAGGTAGCAAGGGGGCACAAATACCATCTATTGGGCTTGGGCTCCTAACTCTTTCCAGGCTCTTTCAAGTTAATTGATACTTATTTAGCATATTAGTCCCTGATGCCCACCCTTAAGGAAGTAGTTAATTTTGTTTACTCTCATCTTGAGATATGGCCCATGGCAGAGGAGTGTCTGTCTCTAGTTGTAAAATCACCTTGAGTTCCATGTTGTCCTGGAGGGCCTGGCCCTGTCTAACTACCTATAATATTTCTTTATAATTTAGCTACCTACCACAATTTTATTTCTGTCTCTTGTGTCATGGCTGTAGCTAATTATTCCAGAATCATATTGAATAGAAGAGGTGATATAGGACGTCCTTGTCTTGTACCCGATCTGAGAGTAAAAGATTTCAGTTTTTCTCCATTGAGAATTATGTTAGCCATTGGATTGTCATAGATGGCTTTTATCAGACTGAGGTAGAGGCCATCTATTCCAATTTGCTCTAGGACTTTGAATATGAATGACTGTTAAATTTTGTCAAAAGCTTTTTCTGCATCAATTGAGATGCTTATATGGTGTTTGGATTTGATTCTATTGATATTATGTTCATAGATTTGTGTATATTGGACCATCCTTGAATCCCTGGAATGAATCCTACCTGGTCATAGTGTTTTATCTTCTTAATGAATTACTGTATTCTATTTATGAGGATTTTATTGAGGATTTTTGTATCTATGATCATGATGGAGATTGGTTTCTAGTTCTCTTTTCTGGTTGCATCATTCTCGGGTTTGAGTATCAACATAATACTTGCTTCCAGGAATGATTTTGGGAAGATTGTTTCATTTCCAATTTCACTCAAGAGTTTGAGGAGTATTGGGATTATATCTTCTGTAAATTTCCTATAGAAATCAACTGTGAACCCATTAGGACCTGGTCTTTTCTGTCTTGGTACATTTTTTATTACATTTTGTATTTCATCAGCTGTTATTGGGTTGTTGAACATTTTTATATCTTCCTGATTCAGTTTCAGTAATTTTTACCTTTCTAGGAATCTGTCCCTTTCATCTGTGTCTTCAATTCTGTGAGAGTAAAGACTCTCAAAGTAACAATGAATGATCTTCTGATTCTTCACTGGGTCTGTGGTAATTATGCACTTCGCGTTTCTTATTGCTTGAATTTGAATCTTTTCTTTCCTCTTTTTGATAAGGTTAGCTAGGGCCTTATCAGTTTTACTTAATTTTTCAAAGATCCAACGTTTTGGTTCATTAATTCTTTGTATTGTTTTCTTCATCTGAATTGAATTAATTTCAGCTCTAATCTTTATAGTTTTCTCCTGTCTTTGGGCTTTCAGTTTGGTTTGCTCTTCCTTTTCTAGAAGATCAAGGTGCAACATTAGAGTATTCACCTCTTCCCATTCATTTTTCTTAATATATGGTTCAGAGCTATAAACATCCCTCTAAGAAATGCTTTCATTGCATCTCATAAATTACAATAAGTTGTGTTTGAATTTTCAATAAATTATAGATATTGTTCAATTTCTTCATTAATTTCATCTGTAACCCACTGGTTGCTGAGGAGCATGCTATTTAATTTCCACGTGTTTATGTGGTTCTCGTGGTTTCTTTTATCATTTATTTACAGCTTCATTGTACTGTGGTCAGATAATATGCAAACATAATTTGAAAAAAAATTCTGTTTTCTTGCATATATGTAAGCATCACCTATGGACTAGTATATGGTCTATTTTAGAAAATGTCCCAGCCGGGTGTGGTGGCTCACCCCTGTAATCCCAGCACTTGGGAGGCTGAGGCAAGAGGATTGCTGCGAGTTCAAGGCCAGCCTGGGCTAGAAAAGTGAGCCTCAACTTCATAGCAAGACCTTATCTCAAAAAAGACAATAAAAAAAAAGAAAAGAAAGAAAATGTCCCATGAGCAGCTGAAAAAACATGTGCATTCAGAAGTGGCTGGGTGGAACACTTTGTATATGTCCACTCAGCATATTTTTTTCCAAGTACTGGTTCAGTTCTGTTATTTCTTTGCTTTTTGTCTGCTTGACCTATCTTCTTGCGATAGGGGGTGTTAAGGTCTCTTATTAGGATTGTTGTATTGGACATTTTAGAGTTTTCATGTCTGTGAAGATTTGTCTTATATAGCTGGGTGTTCTTGTGTTGGGTGCATACATATCTATGAGAGTTATCTCTTCCTCTTGAATTGTTCCCCTAGCCAGTATGTAGTGGCCTTCTTTATCTCATTTTATCATTTTTCATTTGAAGTTGATATTATCTGAGGGTAGGACTGCTACACCTCCTTTTTTCTGAGGTGCTGGATCACATAGTATTGTTCTTATTATTGTTCTTATTGTTATTGTTATTCTTGTTATTTATAGTTCTGAGGATCAAGTCCAGGGCCTCATGCATGCTTGTGAAATGATCTAACATTAAGTTGCACTCTCTTCCCTTTTTCAAAATTTATTGAATGTGAAAGATGACATTTTTTTAAATTTTGGAAAATGTCACTCATGTCTAGCTTAATAGTAATTCCTGTATATGACACTGAATTTGCATGTTATATAAAATCATACCCAATGTACAATCAACAGATAGTTATTAAATTTCATGTACTAGTTGCTATGGGTAGATGTCAATGATATAAATGTAAGCAAATCTCATTTTCTTGATTTGCATTTCAAAATGCAGAGGATGCATTAGTCAGCTTTTCGTTCCTGGAGAAGAACAACTGACACACAATGGTGAAGTGTGAAGGCTTATTTCCTTCTTGTTTTAGATGCTACAGCTCCTGGTCAGCTGTTCCCAAAGCAGGGAAATCATGGCAGCAGGGCTTTCTGGAGAAAAGCTGCTGAGTCCCTGGCATCCAGGAAGCAGAGTGAAAGGAAAGCAGCTAAGAAGAGACACTTTTTAAAACCCCACTGGGTAAATTGTCCAGCTAGATGGCCCTTTCTACCACACACCCTCCACTTCTGAACAGGAGCCTTTTGGGGGACATTTTGTATTTACACCACAACAGAAGGACAGGGAAAGAAGCAAAAAAATAGTGAGTATGAGGTAGCATCCCGAGCTAAGCAACATTCTGAAGGACCAGTTATAAAATGATCTATCATTCTTTGAGAGAAGCTGAGTGTGACACACAGCAGAGTATACTATAGTTTGGGACAATTGTATTTATAATTGAAGTAAACAAATGAGTCACAATTTTGGACTAATAAAATGTGAACAACGTTTTGTTTTCTCCCAAAATTGGTGAAATGAGCCACAGAAAATAATTTGAAAAATAAAAAAGCAATTAAGAAAAGATACACATAGGCAAATAAAGAAAAAAGAAGACTGGGAATGTGTTACATAAAGGGCATACCAGTGCTGGCCTGAATTTGACAATGAGGACATTAAGAAGTTTTAAAAGTCTACAGGGATTTCTAAAACTAGGACAAGTTAGAAGTCATGTATAATTTATTCCTTAGAACAATGTTAGTTAGGGTGGAGATAAAATTGCAAGGGAAGGGAGTCAGGTGTGCAAAAAGGAGCCCTAGCAAAAGTTAATGTATACAGCAATATGCTTTCAAAGTCAGCTAGTCATGCTTATTGAGAATAACAGGAAGTTGAGTGGACAGCTGTAGTTAGAATTTATAAGGCTTCAGTAAAAAAGGAAGAGAAGAAAAACAAAAACTTCTTGATATAGCAAAAGTGTTGAAGCTTACACACATTTCAAAGAAAACAGAGGTGATCTGGCCCAAAAAGTAGAACACAGTATAGAAAAGAAGCAAGTGAAACAAAACAGTGACAGTTAAAAACTGCTGCTTTAAAATATACTGTCACTTAAAAATCATTTTTATCATTAAATAAAATTTCCATGAAGAAACTGATTGTAAATATTTTCATTATAAAGTAATGCATTTCATTATTCAACTTTTAGACAATGTAGAAAAACCAACTATAGTTCCAAAATCTTGATTCTTACTCTTTTTTATCATTTTTAACTTATATTTTTTCTTTATTTTGCTAAAAGGTTGATAAAAATCACTTAATTTTAATCAGGTTTTGTTTGATCAGAGGACAAATTTATAAACACAAACACTCTTCAGAATCTTTTTTTTGTAAGCCAAAATTAATGCAGATCAAGTGGAGTTGTACATGCATTATTCTCATTCTGTAACTCTGTGTTCATCTTTATTCACATCATTTCAGGTGTTCAATCTGGGCAAAGCTGAGCTTATTCTTGCAAGCAAGGAGCCATCATTCACTGAGTGTTGGCAGTGTATGTGGAGTGTGTATGATGTCTACAGTGTCTTTCAGCAGAGTTCATGGCTACTTTATGAAAAATCAAGAGTGACTTATATATCACCCTTTTATCTTTGCTTCATGACCTTGTTTGATAACAACGTTTAGATCTATGCTTCCAGGAAAAAAAAAAAAAAAGGGCAGATCAACAGTTCATCAACTCTCTGAGTTGAGCATAAAGAACTGACTCAGGGTGAGATGAGAATCATCTCTAAACTTTGATCTCTTAGTTCAAGAAAATGTTTTATTTTAAAATAGTCACAGGAATGTCTGTTCATTCCTCCATACTCTGCTTTTTCCCCAGAGAGCACTAGGTGCCTCTAACTGCATCCTGTACCCACTTTTAGTGTTTTTGTTCCTGTACCCACTTTTAGTGCTTTTGTTCCTGCACCCACTTTTAAATGCTTTTCATCCCCTAGATAATTTCATTTCAGAAGTTTAGTCTTTTCCCCTGAATTCTCATTTTTAATACCTAGAAATATACAGACCCTATGGCATGATCGTTCTAAGCTGCTTCTTGTAATGCTCTGCACACTTTACTTCCAAATCCATTTATTTAGCACCGTATCTTTACGTAGCAGGAACACAATTAGATATATATTAAATAAATAAGAGTTTTAGTTTACTCTTTTGGGAAAACTATTACCAACCAAATGACAAATCAGTTTTGTAGAATTTCCCTTCGAGCCTGAGTTATGGATTTTTTGTCTGATCTTTCTTAGCTAAAATTTTTAACATGGTTTTGCAAGTGATAGTGTACATTAGAATTGCCTTTGGGTTGTGTTAAATATGCACACACTTGGACCATACTTCCTGGGTGCTCTCATTCACCAGGTGGGGTCTAGCCATCTGTATCTTCAGCAAATACCCTCAGTGTAGTGTGTGTTTATAGGACCATATTTTTGAACAGTTAAAGTTGTAAGTACAGGATAACTCAGGTAGATCAAGTTTTGATCTATGTTTTTGTTAATTTGTTAAGTTCCGTCTTTTATACAGATCTGGTTCTAGAAAAAGAACTTTGATGGTCTCTGAGTCTGGAAGGAAGAGAAGGAATCACTTCTAGGAGGAGTAAACAATTTCCTTTCAGCTACATGGACAGTAGTTAATCAGCTTATCGTATATGATCTTGTCAGGAGTATACTTCTACAACATCTATTCTTATTTGATTGAATAGTCATCCAGCATTTAAAACAATGAGATTTGTAGCACCATTTTATTAGCATAACCTCCCAGAGGAGGGTCTGGTCAGTGACTTAAGTGCCTTTAGCTGGCTGAAAAAAATTAGCATGCACTTGACATTTTCTGCTCTTCTTTAAACATGGTGATTTGCCCCTGATAAACACTACTCAGAAGCAGGATTCATATTAAACGCTGAGAACTCAGAGGAGCTGCCCCTTCGGCATAATAGTCTCAGGAAAACAGCGACAAGCTGAGATCACTATGGTTATTTATTTATAATTCAAAGACACGAAAATAAAAGAAGATGAAGAAAACCATTTTGTGATATATAGGAACTTTTGGAGCAGCGCCAGAGGAGGATGTTTTATTTGGTGACACATGTAGATCTGGTTTAGGAAGCCTGATCAAGGCAGAGGGAACACATTAGCCAAAGTAAACAACATCTTTGATAATAGCTTGCTCTGGCTAGCGACTGTCATGAAGAGTCCACTATAAACTCCAGCCATGCACTCAGGAAAAGAACAAGTAGGTAGAGTCAAAATCTATGTGACTAAAAGGTGCCTGAGAATAAAACAATTGGCTGCTTTAATGCCACTTACAGAATAAGTGACTTTGGTACAGAATGATTAGCACAGAAAATCGAAAATTTTAATAACTCAGTGATAGAGTGGTTGTCCAGCAAGCTCAAGGTTCTGGGTATGGTCCCAGCCCTAAAAAACAAAATGACAAAAATCAATGTTAGTGCGACTTGAAACTCTTCTTCTGTGAGATTCCTTCTCATTTCCTAAGCAACCAAGCAAATCAACTAGTAACTAAACTTTCAAATGGAATATTTACACGCATGTAAGAAATATGTATATGCTGTGGGTTTTGTACTATTATAATCTGAGGAATGAGAAATGATAATGAACCTCACCATACTGACATTGCTTATTGCTGAGTTCCATGGCTGACTCAGTTGGTGAAAGAGAGGATTCTTACCTCTCATTCCTGGGGTTTCCTTTCACGTGGGGCGTGACCATCTGCACATCACTCACGGCCGGTCTGCACTCCACACTTCCTCTCATGGAGCAACATCTGCATTGCGAATGTAGGAACAGAAAATGGGAACCCATATCTCATTCTCATTTGTGATGTATTTACCAGCAGGCTGCCTCTGAGTGCTCCATATTCTTCCGTGGAAGAATGCTTGCGTAGCTGTCACTGAGACCGTTGAGTTGGGAGGGGAATACTTTTCTCATGGCATTCATGATTAGCTTGCAAGGCAGTAAAGTCAGCTATTGATAACAGGCCTCTCTGCCTTCCGGAGGGAAAGGGAATGAGATTACCGAACGAGTCTTTCAATATGGTTAAAAAGGCAAGAGGCATGTGTTCTTGTTACATTAACTTGCTGAACTACCTAAATACTGAGTTTTTTATTTAATTTTTACATCTTCTAATTGGTCATTTTAGAACTAAGAGTTAAACATTTAAATATATTTCTTCCTATTTTTTTAATGTATTGAGTACAGGATCCACAGTGTTTCACTACACGAATTGGACTTGAAGTGGTCCCTGTCTTTAGCCTCCCAAGCAATGGGATTACAGATGTACACCACCGAGCCAAGTCTCCATTACTGTCTCAGCATGCCCTGGGGGCAGGGCTGGCACAACAAGCAGGGGATCAGACCCAAGTCCCCGACCCTACCTAAGCAGGTGCTTTAATGCACGGAGCTATCTGGCTGGCCCTTGTCCTTAGCTATTTTTATGCATAATGAAAATTAATTTATCCTTCAGGGCAATAGTAATTAGACCATAGAGATTTAAGAAGAAGCATCCAAAAATGTAATAAAACGTTTAACTTGTATTTTCCAGTCATTGGCATTAATGTAGTGGAGAACAACTGATGACAGAGATAGAAAAACAGAGTAATAACGTCTACAAAACATGCCTCGAGTTACAACGTTAAATTAAAACCAGTCAGATTTATCCCTTTGTACTTCTTACAGCTTAAAAGTTGCACTCTCCCCTGGAGTACTGACCTCTTCTTCATTTGGAACAGAGATTTGAAGCTTTAGGGGCCTGCCCTTTTCCTGTAGTTCAGATTTAGAATTTTAAGTCAGATGTTTAATATTTGGTATTCAGTGTGATCCAAAGTAATCCTTGGGTAAAGAAAAGCCTTCCTGTGTAAGAAGGCAGAACATAATATGTTGGCCTTACTGCCAGCCAAATTACACTTTACGTGGAAACCTAAGTGATCTACAGGTGCAAGTTTAAGACTCTACAGTTTTTTCAAACTAGGTGCAAAGGCTAAGCAAGAATTTCAAGAAGTCAGGAGGCCCCTTTTGTTTACGATTTTATTCTATGTAAATTTAATCTTTCTTACCTCCAAGGTTCAAGATAATCCAGATAATTTGAGAACTGTATTGGAACTGACAATCGGTTGAAACATTTTGGGTTCATCTTTCAATTGCTTAAGAGTTAGTTTTTATTGTGATAAGTGGATTCTAACTAAACTGGATTCTGACCAATTTAGGCTTTTTAAACTGTGAAATCTTCTACCTCTGTTTCTCTCCAATGTTTTAATTTCTAAGAATATATTAAGCCATATTGCCTATAATTTTGTGAATTTGTGAACAGATGACCATGAAGTTATACTTGTGGCTTAGTGATATAATCAAATATATCCATCAACAATCTGATACAGAGTCCAAACTTGATAAACTATTTATACAAATGCTCACACACAGTACTGTTTTTGGCTCATACACATAGCCAAATCAACATTTTAACTTTTCTTAGTGGGCTGGCAAGATAGCACAGTGAACTAAGTGCTTGCTTAGGCAAACACAGGAGCCAGGGCCCACACACCGTGTCAGCCCTACCTGCTGGGTGCACTCAGCTGAGGATGGAGTCCGGGCGTGGTGGTGCACCCTGTAATCCTAGCACCAGGGAGGCTGTAAACCGGAGGACCATTATGCATCTGAGCTGCATAGTAAGAACGTACACACACACACAGAAAAAGAAAGTTTTCCTGTTATGTCTCACAGGTATGCCTAGGGAATGTTACTGATCAGGCATCTTGCTGAGACTGTGTACTTTACTCCTATCTCATCTTTTATATTTTTATTTCTGAGAGTTTAAGCTCTCTGAATTAGATTCTTTTTTCTAGGATCAAAAAAGACTCAGAAACTCTGGAAAGTAAAGCTGTGACTCCCAGTCTGTTAAATCTGAACTATTTAGGGGGTTGAAGTTGAACAGAAGCCATTTTATGGTTCTCAGGCTGAGTGGTACATTAGCATTATGTAGGCAGCTTTTAAATGTTAACATGCTGCTAATTTCTAGTGAATCTTACCTCAATGTTTAAGCCTTCTGCGTGGCCATGGCTGAGAGACTATAGCAGTTCTATACTCAGGTGTGGCAGCATCCCCTGAGCTCAGGAGGAGGAGGAGCCAGGGGCTCCACCCATCCAACTATTAATACACATTTTTCTTTTATTGAACTAAGGGAAAGTAGCTGTTTGTATAGTCGAATAGTCCATAATAGTAGTGGGTTATCAGCAGAACTGGCAATATTGGAAGCTGTTGACTTGAGCCTTTTACAGCTCAGCATATTAAAATGGTTTTACTTTTTATACTTCATGGTTCAATTTTTTTGCTAGAAGTTCTTAACTCAGCAGTGCCATTAACAAATTGGCTGTTCCACATCTATGCTGGCTCTTTGATTTTCAGTTTCTTCAAATATAAAATTAAGACATTTAAGTATATTTCCATGATTTTAGCTTTTCATTAAAACAATCTTTACCTATTTCTGGAATATTAAAAAAATAAAACCCCTCAACTAATTCAATACATTCCAACAGCAGTGATAGCTTATTAAATGTATATAGAAGGCTTAAAATGGTGTAATTTTAATTCCTAATACTTACATCAACTTTTATTTTAGCACAAATAGTTAGCAATCCTTAGAGATAATATCTAATATGCGATTTTTTAAAATTTTACCTCTTATAAGAATAGTGAAATTTACAATGTGATCTTACAATGTAACTGTCTCATGAGACATCTGAGTTTACAAGAACAGTTTCTGCAATTAAAGATAGCCAACTACAGATAATTTTTGAAGCTGACTTCTTCCTCTGAGTTGAATATGTTTTATAGTAAGAACCTTCAAATCTCTGATGTTGTTTTCAGGGAGGAATGGGTGAAGGTAATCTTTAGGGTGCTATCTGAACTCTGAGTAAATATTTGTATCAGAATTTTGAAGTAATGCCTTTAGAAACAGAGATGAAGCATTTGACCTTTATTTTTTCAGAAGAATGGAATTGAGTAAGGTCTTGCATTTCCTTGTCAAACAGAGGGAAAAAAAGATCTTTAAAAATAACCCAGCAATTTTCAACCATTGTATTTTAAGCCACAGGAGCTGGTGAGTTGTCTTTCATCTTGGTTCTGTCACATAACCAGATAAATTACGCAGCATCTCCCAAAGGAGAGGTCTAGCTGGGAAGCAATTCCATCAAAAAATATATTATAAAAATGTGATTGTTCAGCCTGTCATTCAAAGAGTTATTCATCTTTGCCCTTTCATCTATTGTTTTCTCACTCGTCTCCTCACTTTATCATCTTATGTCTATGTTTTCCCATGGATGCAGGTAGTAGAAAGAGTGCCACGACACCATGAACTTTTGGTCATAATATTTAAGGAATTTATTAGATATAAATGTTACTGAGTCATAGCTACAATATCCCTGCAGATAGAAGGCAGTTGAATTGAATTATTGCTCTCCTCAACCTTTTAATTTGCATGAGTGAAAAGAAAGCCAGTTGTATTCAATAACAAAATAACTTTACTTTAATACTAGGAAATAATAATCTACCTTCTAGAACCTTTGTTGAGGTCAAGAATTGCCACAGAATACATTTTGTTGTTTACTCCCCTACAGGATCATATTCCTAGTTTGTTTGTTTGTTTGTTTGTTTGTTTGTTTATATTAGCATAGGGTTTACAGGGTCTCACTACCCAGATTGCACTTATAGTGACCCTTCCTGTTTTTCAGCTTCCTAAGCTTTGGAATTACAGGTTCCTTCCAGCATGCCCAATCTCAGTCACTGTCTCAGTGTGCCCTGGGAACTGGACCAGAGCAACAGGCCATTGATTGAACCCTCATCCCTGAGTCTGCCTAAGCAAGTACTGTAATCTACTGAGCTATCTGGCCAGCCCCATATTCCTAGTTTAAATTACTGTCATAGTTGTCTATTGCTGCATAAGAACACTTGAAACAGTACTTAATTCTTTTCCCTTGTGAGTAAATAATCTGTACTGGGCCTGCTGTGCAATCTCCTTATCTCCTTGGGCTCACTCATGTGACGGTCTCCTATGGCTTTAACCAGCATATTGGTTGGCAATTGGTGTGGCTATTGGCTATTTGTTCTGGCTTTATGTTCAGGTGCTATGTGATTTATCCTGACTCTATGTGGTCTTTTATTCTCTAATTTCCTCTGTTATCATGGCAATCTTAGAGCAACATTTCAAGAGGTCAAGGAAATAAATTATAAAATCTCTTGATGCTTAGGATGCAGATCTTCTATGAAATTGGTGGTCCAGACTGAAGCATGGAAAAATAAATATTCATCTCTATATGGGAATGGGCAGGCATACAAAGATGCAGAGTTTGCAGAAAGGAGTTAAAGTAATTTTTGCAGTCATTTCATATGAAATTTACCACAACCCACCTTCTGGCGCTGATACCTCACATGGCTTCCACATGAAATTATATTTACTTCATTTACTTCTCACATGGAAGTCTCTCTTTCTCTCTCTCTCTCTCTCTCTCTCTCTCTCTCTCTCTTTCCCCCTCTTCCCTTTTTTCTTCTCTCCCTTCCTTTCTCTCTGCTCATTGCATGCTATTCTTCTTGACTCAAAAATGTGTAAAATGGAAGGAGAAATTAAGCTTGGTTATACACACTGGACAGGATTACTGAAAGAGACTTGCATTTAGAAAGAAGAATGATGAAAACAGCTTCCCCATGGCAACTCTGCAATCTAACCAGGCATATGTTGCCAGAGTTTCCTATTCTAGTTTCTAGGTGTGTTCTTGGAATAGACACTAATTCTCCACCAATGAACTGGTTCCATGGTAGATACTGTGTATGTGGTGTGTGTGTGTGTGTGTGTGTGTGTGTGTGTGTGTGTGTGTGTGTGTAATTAGTACAGGGTCTACAGGGCCTCACTATGTAGATCAGATTTGTAGTAATACACCTGTGTTCAGCCTCCCAAAAGCTGATATTACAGGTGTACACCACCACACCCAGTCTCAATTGACCTCTCAGCCTGCCCTGAGGGTGGGGCCAGTACTGCACACTGGGGCATTGAACCCTGGCCACTGCTCCCTGCCTCAGCAGGTACTTTAGCCCACTGAGCTATCTGGCTTCCCTCCATAGTACATTCTTGACTCAGCCCTCTAAGTTCTTTTTCTGTAAAGTCACCTGTGCTTATAGCTGAATCATTTTCCCAGGATACCTTTTGCCAATAAGAAGATGGGGGCCCAGAAGTCTTTTTTATTTTGAGTTAGTCCCTTTTAGTATATCCTAGGGGATTGTTTCTCCTTATTTAAGTGTACCAAAACCTTTCATACTTCCTAGGAATCCTATGAGTCATACAACCTCAAGCCTGTCTCCATAATCCTTTCTGAAATCTCAATCTGTGTCTCTGTCTGTATCTGTGCCTGTGCTTGTGTCTTGGTCTGAGTCTCTCTCTCTGTCTGTGTTTATGTGTCTGTGTGTGTCTGTGTGTGCATGCGTGTGTGTGTGTGTGTGTGTGTGCGTGTGTGTGTGTGTGTGTGTGTGTGTGTGTTTTAGCAACAATGTGCAACATTGCCCTTAATATTTGTACAAGTTCTTTATCTGATCACAAAGTTCTGTTAAAATTCACTTACTAGGCTGGGCGTGGTGGCTCACGCCTGTAATCCCAGCACTCGGGAGGCTGAGGCAGGAGGATCGGTGCGAGTTCGAGACCAGCCTGGGCTACAAAAGTGAGCTCAGGACCAGCCTCAACTGCATAGCGAGACCCTGTCTCAAAAAGACAAAAAATAAAATAAAATAAAATAAAATAAAATAAAATAAAATTCACTTACTAATTTTGAGGTCACAGCAAAAAGTTTTATGCCCACACCTTTGGTTTAGTCTTTGCCTAAGATCACTGATTAATTTTGGAGTTTTTTGTCAATTGCAGATACTCAAGTGGTAGTTTATTTTTCAACTTAACTTCTTCTGAGTGCTACTAGTAAAGACTTGGTTCCTTCTCTCGTTATTCACATTTTTCTCACTGATTTGCTGTCTGCAATATTAATTCTGTTGACTTTTAACACACCAATTGGAGATCTCACCAACTGGAGATCTCCTTAGGCAGAACTATAGACACATAAGCACATGAACTAATATTCCAGTTAGTGTATCTCTCTTATGTAGAAATATGACTCAGTGCTATTCTGTGAAGTATTTTTTCCTTGAGGCTATACTAGTTACATTACTTTTCTAGACTCTGCATATCTCCAAGTCCCAAAGCCAATTCTGCTAAGTGTTTTAAATTTTGTAGAAGCGCCCACTTCTAGTGTCAGTTACCTATGAGCTTCTATTCTTGTATAACAAGTCACTTTTTATCCTTCCAGCATAACACAATAAGCACTGCTGTGCTCTTTATTCTTTATTCTATGGGAGAATGTGTGAGAATGAATGACTCTTGTCTTGCCTGGGGTTGTACACATAACTGTTTACCTGGACAGAGCTCATTGGTCTGATATGGCTTCCCTCACCTATCTGATGGTGGTTGGCTGGCTGTTGGCTCTGTGTGGAAAACTTCATCAGGGCTCCTAGATGACATGGCTTCTCTAGCTACTAGGGTCAGATCTTCCTCAGTGTAACACTCTGAAGGTGTGAGGTTATTCACTGAAATATTTCTTGGGACCTATAGGGACTTGGGAGTCACAAATTGTCACTTTCAGTCTGTCTTAGTTACTCTTTACTCGTTGGGACAAATACCCAATACTCAAAATGAAGGAAGGAAAGGTTTATTTAGCTCACAGTTCATGGAGGTTTCAGTTCATATTCAGCTGACCCAAGGCTGAGTGGAACAGGGCAGAGAGCATCCAGCTCATGGCGGTGGAACAGCAGCAAAATGGTGGTAGAGGCAGCCAACCAAACAGGGCAGCAGAGCAATAGCTTATTCTGTCTCTCTGTCTCTCTTTATATTCCTATCAGGCTCTCTGCCTTGGGATATCCGCCCTAGACCACACCCATAGTCCCAGCCCTACTCAGACTGATAATCCCATCAGTACTGAAACACATAATCCCAGTGACTCATGAGCCAAGTCTCAGTCTATAGAATTCCCCACAATGACTACATGAGGCTTTGCAGGGACAACTAGACACAAACCATAACACAGTCCATCTTACTAACCTAAGGAAGTAACAGGGACAACTCAGAATCAAAGTCTAGGGAAACTTTCTCTTCCTCTTGTT
The DNA here is from genome assembly GCA_004027025.1 of Myocastor coypus. Lineage (NCBI taxonomy): Eukaryota > Metazoa > Chordata > Mammalia > Rodentia > Myocastoridae > Myocastor > Myocastor coypus. The sequence continues at coordinate 4,903 of PVJA010018084.1, read as the reverse complement.
GACATAAACTGCAGAGGTGTGTTGTGAAAGGATGATGTGCACTCAGGGAGAGGAAGAAGTTTTGTGCCTCATTTCACAAACAATTTACCATGAGCCCTTAAGACAGATATTTTGACACTGAATTTAACTGAAATTTTACAGAGTGTTCCATTCTCTTTTATAGCAATAGAGAAGATAGCTCAATGGCACATATATTTAAAAAGTTTATTCCACTAGGAGATGGAATATGCAGATAAATGATTCAAGACAATATAAAAACTGGGCTAGAAATGCACAAGCATCTATTTCATGGTCCATCTTTAGACATAGAAAATTGATGAAAAGCAACTTGCCCTTTCCTTCAAGCTAAGATTTTCAATCTACTCCCTAAGTACATATGTTTAAAGCTGCAGTCCCTGATTTTTCTCACTGAATTTTTTTTCTTTTTAGTAATGTAGCATAATGTACTTCTAAAAATCTCTTCATTTCTTGGTCATGAAGACAGACAATCTTCTTCCTCTCATTTCAGAATAAGCTAATTTACTTTTGAATAATTTAACATTTAAAACAACTTTCATGACCCATCAGAATAAGAACATAGACCTTTGATCTTTGCTATGGTTTAAATTTACTCATCAGTCTTAGAAGACACCAATCTAAATTTGCTTGTGGAAGTTTCCCAGGGCAATGAATTCACTGGTTTAATGGCAACATTACATGGTCATGGCTCATAGAAAAGAAACACTATTGAGAGTCTCTCTGCTTTGAGCCCATCTCGTGCTTACATGTGCTGCTAATCTTTTCTCCTGCTTTCTTTTGTTCTTCTCCTCATTACAGTATTTCCTTCCATTGAACAGATTCTTTCCCTTTGACAGTGTCTAGTGTGCCTTCCAGATTTTATTTGCTCTTTCCAGTTCTTACACTAGCAAGACAATATGATGTCTGCACATGTTGGTCTGATTTTAATTTATCCTTTTGTGATGGTACACATGCTTAAAATGGTCTAGATTTGGAAGATGATTAAAGCAATTAATATTGAAATAAATTCCCAATATTACCTTCTACATCTCAATCTTAGGTCTGTCTTGACATAATAAATTTTGAAATTGGCATCACAGAAAAGTACATTTTGGTGGGATGAGAAACTGAAAATTCATCCACTGTTTTTACTTAAAATACAAGACAAGACACTCAATCTAGGATTTTATGACCCTGAAGTTTTTAAGTAAACTACTTAAGAAAGGTGAAAGACTGGCAAACTTTGTATGCTTTAACTTTTTAGGACAAGTGATATAGTGTCTTTTTTGTAGCTATAGAAATGACTTATTTAGGTTAATTTCTGCTTGATGAAATCAGCAAAAATTATGAATGGGTACCCTTTTATCTCTCTTTACCCTTCCATAATGACATTTGCTGCTTGTACAGGGATCATTCAATTTTCTGAAATGCTCACCATCTTCTCCCGCTGATTAAATTCCTGTGTGGTCTCACTGTCAAGTCTGTTGGATTAAATTAACGAATTCTGTTTGCTTTAATGGAAATGATCTACATCAACCTTCAGTTTGTGCAAAATAATAATCTTTTCAATGATATATTGATTCAGTGCTTTTTAACTTTTTAAAAAGAAATGTGCATAGAGAATGTTATCGTCGGCTTACTAGAATTCAAAGAGCTTCATTGCTTATTTTAATATGTTTGAGACCTTGCTCTTACACATCTAATAAATCCCTTCACTCTTTGCTAGTTTTAATGATTTCTGTTCTTGTACAAGATCACCAAATCTTGATCGCTCCAAGGAAAGTTTCTAACATAATGGTTTAACATATAAAAATGTCCCACTTTCAAAAATTATCCATATCAAAGAACCAATTACGATGATTTATTGATTTATTGATTTTTTTTTTTTTTTGTCTTTTTGAGACAGGGTCTCACTATGCAGTTCAGGCTGGCCATGAGCTCACTTTTGTAGCCCAGGCTGGTCTCGAACTCGCACTGATCCTCCTGCCTCAGCCTCCCAAGTGCTGGGATTACAGGCGTGCGCCACCAAGCCCGGCTCCTAATTACGATGATTTAAAGCTCTCTTTAAAATAGTAAATCCAATTTTATTAAATTACTTTCTTCTGTCCCTCTTTTATTTTCTTTGTAGCTCACAGTTGAGAGGTATCAAAAAGCTTTAGGAGAAAGTCAATTAAAATTTTTGATGTAAAAACATTGAAAAGTGTAACGAGATTTTATAAATTTTATACAAAGTCTAAGCCATTGCAAACATTAAGGCAAACATGCAAAATTAAAATGATATTTTCTGAGTTTCAATAGTAAAGAACAGCAGTAGTAAAATGAGGAAGAGAGATAGAGGGAGAATAGTTGGACACTAATGTGGAACAGTAAATCAACAGTTGATATGTTCTGGAGGACTGGCTATGGTACATAGCTTGTTAATATTTCTAAATATATTATTCGTCCCCTCTTCTGATCACATTGTTTCTTTTTAAGCTAAGGGAAGACTAAAGAGGTGTAGTTACTTGTTTAATATCACTTTTATTTGCTTCATAGCTAACAGTTAGGAGGTATTGAGAAATTTATCGAGAAAGGCAATTTATTTTTCATTTTATGAACTTGGTATAGAGCCTACCTAAGCACCTCAGACTCATAGTGATCCTGTTGTTTGTAGCCTCCCCAGTTCTGGAACTACAGGCGTGCACCACTATGCCCTGACTCATTCGCTGGCTCAGCACTCCCAGGAGAAAAGCCAGGACTATTGAGCCGTGTTCTCTGTACTTGCCAAAGCAGGCTCTTAGTCCACTGAGCTACCTTGCTGGCCCTCCAATTAAAATTTCTGATATAAGTACAGTGTCTGATACAAATTGAAGTCTACCATTTGTTATTGCTAAAGCCATCCTCTTCAATGCAACACACCCCATTTATGAAAAGTGCCCCAACCTTTCCACTCTTCAAATTTCACCACAAAGTGGTCAGTGATTCTGCACATCACGAGATAAGCACATAATAGAAACTCTTGAGAATCACCCAGAGCTTTTATGTGATTATATTTCTCTTTTCAATTTACATGGATTCTTTCATATAGTTCCACAGAATCCAGTTATTTGTTGTCAGACTAAACATGGAGGAAAAACAGGCAGAGAACGTCATTCCTCTCTAAGGAACTTGGGGTGCCATTCAGGAATGACCCTGTGTGGAAATCATATGTGCGGTGCTTCATCACTCAACGTTAGGCCCCCAGTGTGCGCAGCTAGATAAGTTGAATGTGCATTGATGGAACAAATGCCAGAAACTCAGAGTTCAAGGAAGAAAGGTTTCTCGTAGCTCTCCTTTCGCAGAGGTTACAGTCCCTGGTTGACTGACTCCAAGGGAAGGCAGCATGGCAGAGGAGAAACAATCCATGACAGAACAGGCAGTAGGCAGGAATCCTGCCTTCTATCTTCCTCTTTCTTCCATACAGGATGCAAGCCTGTTGGTGCCACTTACAGCCAGAGTTGGCCCTCCCAATATTGACACCCAGAACTATGCTAAACCAACCAGCGGACTAACTTAGTAATCAGACACCCTTAAACCATATTCACACACCCTATGGCTAGCCACCTCTGAAAGTGCACGAGGCTGTAAGTGTATAAGTTTTGGGGGGATCATCTAGATGCAAGCCACAACAGTTACCTTACACCCAAATATTTTGGTCTACTTTTTTTCTTTTTTTTAATTTTATTAATTTTAATAAAACATAAATAACAATGAGACTGTTTCAAAACATGTTAGTAGGTCAGCCACAATAATTAATCCAATGCATATTGATGTCTTCATAGTAGTTGTTCGGAGTACAAGATGCAGACATAGTAACTTTTCTAAACACTATTGGTACAAATATTTTTTTTTCTCATTTGAACTAAGAGAAAGTAGTTGTACATGTGGTCCCATAGTCCATAATAGTAGTGGGTTATCAGCAGAACTGGCAATGTCAGAAGCTGTTGACTTGAGCCTTTTATAGCTCACCATATTAATATGGCTTTAATTTTTATAACTCATGGTTAAACTTTTCTGTTGCATAGTTAAGACCAAGTTAAAGCAAGACTTATATAATAGAAAAGGTAACTTTTGTATCTGCCAAGGTCAGTCAAATCCCCTCAGGATTTACCCTGAAACTATGTACAACATTTTGTAGAACTTTTGTCAGTGTCAGCTGTCTGGATGAGTCATGACCATTGTTTGGCCAATTTGCTCTCTGTGAAAGCCTGAGAGAATGTTTTCTTTCTAGGTAACTCTGCTTAGGCACACTACACATCACTGATCAAGGAGATTATGAGGTAACAGAGGAAAGGGATTTCTCTTCTTTTTTTAAGTGCATTTGGTACAGGGTCTCACTAGGTAGCTCAAACTCATAGTCATCCTCCTGTCTCAGCCTACCCAGAACTGGAATTACAGGCATGTACCACCATGCCCTGTATAGGTAGTTGGCTCAGCATGCCTGGGGGACGGACCAGAACAGCATTTGGTGCCAGAGTCACCTAACATTTTGAAGGCCATTCACACAGTATTTTTCTTAAATTTTGAAGAGAATAGAAAACAATAAAAAGGATATAAAATTTTAAAACAAGATAACAGGAAATTAATAATAGTTGCTACATTCTAGATTTTATTTACTCTTCCAGTTTCTTACACTAGGGAGAGAATACAATGTTTACATATATGACTGAATTATTTCATTTATGAATGTGGTCTGTAGCTGCATCCATTTATTTACAAAAGGCTTGAATTTAAATTATTCTTTATAATTGAGTACTACTCCAGTATGTAAAAATATAATATCTTTTTCATCAATTCCTCACTTGATGGTCATTTAGATGGTTTCTGATACTCAGTAATGACAAGTTTGCTAACCATGGATGCACATATATCACTGTGGTATGATGTT
>PVJA010018083.1:0-40552 GCA_004027025.1 Myocastor coypus | reverse complement strand
ACAAAGCTTTTGCAGTACATTCTATTATAGTTGAAATTTTATTTAACATAACCCTCCATGAGCTTATTTCACACTGTAGCCTCTTCACGTTTGTGGTGCTCCTGTAACAGTAAAAACTAACTTCTGAAATAAAAGGCATTTCCTAATGCTGTGCCAGCATAGTTTACATGTGTTGACAGAGGCAGTTAAATTCAGTGACCAATTTCAAGCAGTTAGTTATTTGAAAGCTATACCCTTTATATTTGAAACTGTGAATTGAAATACTTTTCCGATTACATTACTTATCTGCTTTAACATCTGAATATGCAGTGATTTTAATTAATAACTGGTTTTTAGATTAATGATGACTTTGAATGTTTAGATGGTAACAAGTTGCAACTAGTGAGGGTTTTGATTTGTACATTGTCATAGAATGTAGTTACATGAAGTGGATGCCCTTTGGAAATATGACAGCTGATAGTTACCATAATTTACATAAAGCCAATAGAAATTTATTTTGAGATGCTAGTAGATAGTACTGTACATTGCCGTGGTATAGATTGGCTATAAGATTTTTGGTTCTGATTTCACAATTTTAATACTTCAGGCTGTAGGACTCAATAGATTGACTGACATACATATATGTCTTAGTTAAATGCCCAAAGTTGAAATTATTTTTCCTGTTTTTAGCATCCAACATGTCATTTTTATTTTTTGAGTATTGGGAACCAGCTCTTTGGCATAGGTAAAATTCTTATACTGAAGAAATAGATATAGCTGTTACAGTCTTAGTATTGACCTATCTATATGTTCTCATACTTAGCAGAATTAGTAACAGGAGTGTTCAGAATTTTAAGTGCAGTCATCCTTATTACCTCCATACTTGTAATAGTGATATGGTCCAGGTGTTGGTGTGGAATTAGAATTAACAAGGTCTAGCAAGATCTGGAGTCCAGACACATTCTACCACTCATACTGCTCACTGGAACTGTTGGGAAGATCTGCTTGAGAATTTTCTACTCTGTATTATAAGTCTAAAAGCTGGTTTATGAGAGTAAGCTGTTGGCCAGTTTTCATAAGGATGTGTAGTTTAGAGCTATCTTTTTTTTTTTTTTAGAGCTATCTTTTTTTTTTTTTTTTTTTTTTTTTTTTTTTTTTTTTTTTTTTTTTTTTTTTTTTTTTTTTTTTTTTTTTTTTTTAAGGAAGCTCAGTGTGGGATCGAACTTTGAGTTTAGGTCATCTTCAAAACTTAAGACAGAGACAGACAGGAATGTTGCTATAGTGTAGGGCCTAGCCTAAAAGTTATTTATAAAATCAGGAGCACAAAATGGTAGTTCTTAAAATGATGATCATGTGTTTTATTAATCATACTTGAAAGCTACCTAACCACTAGCAATTTCTAAGTTCTTCAGAGTTGAAGTATGATGTGTTGAGATGTGTTCATTAAATGTTTTGAGTAGTTAATTTTTATGTAATCACGATTAAAGATAGGTTTTTTTTTTTCCTTTATACTTATGTAAATAAATAACATGGAACATATTTAACCAATTCTACAGGATGTTCTCATATCTTTATATTTGGCTTAGCCTCTGATATGTAAGTATGATTGAAATGCAAAATGAAGTCTGCAAAATCTTGAGCCAGTGAATTCAAAAGCTGTAGTCAGTCACATGATAAAATATAAGGTAATGCTTTGTAGCTGAAATATTTTCTGTCCACATTATTAAAAATCTAAACTATTTGCCAATCTGTAGATATTTCAATGCTAAATTGTAAAATTTTAGCAAGATTTGGATTCTAGTTCTATTTTAAGTTGAATCCTAATTTTCAAACCACTACCATCTCAGATTCATATCGTTCTTGAAATCCTATTTCATATTCCATAGAGTGAAAAATTGACATAATAGTAAGTCACATACTATTTGGAAAAGAATTTATTCTGGTAAATTTTAGCTGACTTTCCCAAAGTGTAAAGTTCCTTTTATACTTTTGGTTATAAAAAATGGGACAAAATGGGAGTGTGTGGTCCCAAACGATAAAAAACTCATCAAAACCAAATAAAGCTTCTGTTTTTTTTAAGTAGGAAAAAAGTTAAATCACATTTTCTTTGCATGTATTGAGCAAGATCTTTCAAAGAGCTAACTCTGAATCCAAAGTGGGAGTTGTGTTTTTATAGGACATAAAAAAGCTAACTTTATTAAGATTGTCAAGGAGCTAATGCATATGATTCAACTTTGTTGAATAGAACTTTTTTGTAATAGCCATATGTCAGATTTCAGAATGATTTTTAGTAGAGAAAACTGTTTTTGGAGTCTAAACACCCTGTCCATCATATCTTTGAATTCTAATCTTATGTGACCAGTGGGTGATTTGGGCAGATTTAGTTATTTTGCTGAGGTCTTTAGAAGATTGAAGCTCTTTACAGATTAAAGATAATGGAATTAATGTATTTACAGTTGCTACTAAAAATTGATGCACATTGAGTGATTTTATTCCATAATGCTCAAGTGAACTGTGTGACCTTATGTATTAATAGTCTGTAATCTGTTGTACTAAAAAGCTATTTTACTTGTATAACAGATGTTTTTACCTTTAACATGACAAAAATCCAACTGTTTACTTAGGTAAGGCCACCTAAATGTGTGCACTGCTAATGTGCCTGTGCTCTTATATAGCCTTCTCCAAAGGTACTTGTGTACGTGCTTGCACTCATTACATACCACGAATTAAGTTATGTTAGGCTTTCCTAATAGATCTGGGAATAAACTCCTGGTTCCTATTTCTAAAAGTAAACTTTTATGTTTTCATTCAGATTATGCTTTAGTAGAAAAATTCATGCACATTATTTTAGATCAAAAAAGTATTATTGACATGTTTGGACTTTTTTTGTTACTTGGTTTTTGTGGTGGGGCTGCTGTCATCGTGCATTGTGAAATCTTATCAGTATCCCTGGCCTTTGCCCACTAGATGCCAGTAGTATCAGCATTCCTTGGAGGTACTCTGGACAGCTTTAGATGGCCCCACCTGAGGGGAGATGGTCGTTGCCACAACTGAAAATAGCTGCTTTTGAGAGTTTTGTTTCTAGCAGCTGTACTCCATATAGCTGTTTCCTCAGAGAAGGTAAAGAGATTTCATTTATATAGGCAAGTTTTCAGATACTTTTCCATTCTTAACCGTATTTACTCCAGTTAACCTGTTTTTGCCCTCCAGTTAAACTCATGATTTAATGAAAATAGGTTTCCATCCTATAAGAATCATGTGATTTAAGTGGGTGGTCTTTAGTAAATCCCTTACCTTGTTTTCCTCTGGTGGTAAAATAGCTTTCTGCATAGAAATACTATTATAAAGGGCAGTATGGAGACAGTTCGAATTGTAGCCATAAGCAGCCAGTGCACTTGAATTCTAATGAATCCTGAGTAGATGATTTGCAGAATTAATTACTCATGAGACATGTTCATTTATTTTACTTGCATGAAAGCCTTGTTTCTCAATGTTGACATTGTGTTTAGCTTTATACCAAATGGTAATATTTTGATGGTTCCAAAACATTTTTTAGAACAACTATTAAAGTTAAGCTGACTATAGTAGGGTTTTGTTTTTGTTTTTGTTTTTGTTTTTGTTTTTGTTTTTGTTTTTGTTTTTTGCCTTTTTCATTAGATTGTACTGGAGACACACTTCTATATAGGTATGTGTGAGGTCTTTAGACTGTAAGTGATAATAGGCAAATAGCTGAAAACCAGATGGTACTTTTTGAAAAAGAGGTTTTGAATGTATAACCTTTCAGATATCTAAATAGTGTAAGTCCTAGTTGGCTGAAATGACAATGTTAGCTTTTACATATTAATGAAATATTAATAAGGGTAATTGTTCAGGAGTTTGATTAAGTCTAGACTACAGGATTTGGAAACCATGAACACATCACTGCATATATAGATAACTCTTCAGCTGAAAGTCTACATTTAAAAGATTTACGAATTTGTTCCAGCATTGATTTTGTTTTAAGTACAATCCAGCAGATTTGACGACCATGTGTAGCTGCCCAGGTAAGATTGCCACTGCAGACAGGTGTACTGCTAAAACCTTCTTTTGTTCTACATGTTAAGGTACAAAAACATCTGACGGATCTTGTACCAAAAAGCAGCAACAATAATAAAAAGCAGCAACAATAATAAAAAGCATTCTTGTATAGGGATCATCAAATGAAAACAAAACAAATACATATTTTTTCTCTTTGGTTCTTCCCTCTCTAATATGTTTAACCCTGTCTATGGCACAACCACACTACATAAATATTTTGTGGTATAATAAAGGACATGAAAGTCCTTCGTGTTTTATGACACGGGCTCTGTTTTCGGGTCAGGACAGTCCTAAAATGAAAAGTATATTTTGTGTAGAGGGAGCAGCACTGGCAAAAATAGCAAGATTGAGTTCAGGCACAATGGCCATGGTCAAACGCAAGAGGAAGAGAACCTCAGCAAAGGCTCAGCTGCCAGCCAGTGGTATAGTCAAATTTTAGTTTTTGAAAGACAAACTCAACGGTAGAGTACAGGAAGGCAGGCATTGTTGATGAGTTGGAATGTTACTGTGCTCATCCAGGTGAAAGAATGAATGGTAAATGGAACCAGTGTAGTCAGAAGTAATGGGTTTTTGAAGTCTATAAAACCATGCTGTAATACAAACAGTTCCCCAGAGATGGGCTTCGAATAAGATAGTTTGATTCTAAGTGTCTTGATGTATAGGAGGGAAGGATCCATGTTGTCTCACCAGGGGTACAGGGTTACTTGGATGCTATTCAGAACATTGCTGGTCACTGGCAGAGGGGCTACATCTGGCTCTGAGTGTTTTCTCTTGAAATCACTCATGCTGCTGAAGGCTTTTGGTGGAGGCACAAGTCATGGGACTGGGGCAGAGCATTGCTCGCTGTTGAGCTGGGCCATGGTTCTGAGGGAGTGGCAAGAGAGAAATTAAGTCAGTTGCACACTGCCAAGTTCCACGTTGTTGCCCTCCAAGTTATTTTAAACTAGCCTGCCACTGAGTTTCTCTTTAGGTGCAATTCCATCGTCTCTTCACTGTTGTCTACAGCCATGATCACTTCCAGAGTCACAGTTTTTGCCCCCTTGCAAGGAGTGGGCACCTAAGCCTTTTGGGAATGGGTCATCTGAACCATGCACCTTCTTAGTATATTCCCAAAAGTAGCAGTGTCCTTGAGTGCCAGCAGTTGTTTTCTGACATGTACTTAGATAACCCTCATTTAATTTTCTAGCCTCTCAAGTTTTGGTTGTAGCCATTTTATGGCCATTTTTTCTTTTCCCTCCTTCCCTCCCTCCCTCCCTCCCTCCCTCCCTCCTTCCTTCCCTCCCTCCCTCCCTCCTTTCCTTCCCTCCCTCCCCTCCCTCTCCTCTCTGCCTCCCATCCTTTCTTCCAGATCTATCTCCCCAGCCCATGGACCTGTTTTTTGTATGTTCTTGTTCCTTTTTGTGCGTTGACCAATTATTTTAACACTGTTATCCTTCAAGCTTCATTGGCTTCTAGTGCACTGCCATCTCCAAGGGTTTCTGTAGACTTGTGAGGCCTTTTTAGTTTTTATAAATGTTGCTCACCAGGTTTTCCAGTCCACGGATCCCATTGTGTAATTTTGAGTGTCATTGCATGCATTCTCAAGATTTGCATACAGGTGATGTCTTAATCCGTATAGCCCTGTGTGTGTCCGTTTTAGACTCATGTCTACCCACCTGCTGGAGATCTCAGAAAGGTCCCTCGGGCTCTGTAAAGCTGACCTCATCCTCTTCGCTAATTTTCCTTGTCTCTGCTGATGTCACCCCATTTACTTATTCTCAGGCTGGAAATCATTTTCACTTAGTCTGAATGTGGAGGTAGAATAGCAGGAACAAGAACCACTGCTAGATACACATGAATTTGGATCTTAGCTAACGTATTGATTACCTAGCCTCAGTTTCCTTATCTGTAACATGGAAAGGAATCAGCTTACCTCAATAACTAGCACATTTACTGTGAAGGTTATCATAAATCTTGTAAAGCTACCTGGGCTGTATGGGGTGCAATGTAATTGTTCACTCTTACCAGCTGTCTTGTCAGTTTTATTCACCAAACATCTTTCAGGACAGCTCTCCCTCTTCTTGACCTCATTTTCCTATTATTGACTGGACTTCTGAAAGTACCCCCTAGTAATTCTAGGTTTATGCATCCTGCAGACTTGATTTAGTACATACTTGGTTAGTGCTTCTGTGCCAACAGAAACCGGTGAGTATGGGTACTTGCTGTCAGGAAGCTGCTGGTTCCCATGAAGAGGATGACATGAAGCACCTGAAGTTCACCTACAAAAGGTGCACAATTCACAGAAGAAAACTATTGCAAAATTAAGTAATGATTTTAAAATACAGAGAATATTTCAAAAAATTGCAGCTAAAAAGGCCAGCCTGATAGCTCAGTGGACTAAAGTGCCTGTTTGAAAGCAGCAGCCAGGGATTGATCCCCATTGTGCTGTGCTGGCCCCACCCCTGGGGTTCTCTGAGACAGCGATTGAGACTGGGTGGTAGTGCATGCCTGTAATTCCAGCGTGTTGGGGGGCTGCAAACAGGAGCATCACTGATCGGTGTAGTGAGACCCTGTAGACCATGTATCCCCTGTCCTAAATGCTTTAAAAAAAAATTGTAGCAAAAGATAAACCACCTGAAAATGCTCCCACTTCCAACACGTGCACCCCTTGCCACTTTTTGGAGCCATTGGGGAACCTCCTTTTGTGTCCTTGGTTGCATTGGTGTGGCTGCCTGAGTCAGTCCAAAGCGTTTTACCTTTCATGTTCATGTTGGCTGGGGAAGAGCCAGAAGTTGATTGATGAGAGAGCTGATCGAGCACACCATGTTCTTACAAGGCTGCCTTTCTGCTGAATGGCACTTGGTGACAGAGGTGGCACAATTCATTTTTTTTTTTTAATTGACGGTGGTGAGGTGTGTCAGAAACAACGAAGTATATTGAGGAAGATTGATGACAAGTCAATAAGTTTTTTTTTTTAATTTAAATGCATAGTTTTTTGAGCAGCTTATATTCCTTAGAGGAATGGTTTTCAAGTATCTAGTAACAGTCTCCAGGAGGACTTCTTAAAGTAGATTTCTGCTTCCAATCCCCAGAGTTCTGATTTAACACATTGGAGGAACCCATAATTCACATTTCTAGTGAGTTCTAGTCCTCGTGCTGCCTGCCAAGACCACACTTGGGAAGCCACTGCTTTAGTGCGGAGTCCTAAATTCTAAGGAAATTCAAATGACCATTTGACCTCTGTGCTGCATCCTTCTGTGGCTCCCTTTTAACCCAGGATCAGTGAAAGCTATAGATCTGGTTACTGTCTATTCTTCCAGCCTCCCCATTTGCCACCCCTAGGATGGACCTGTAGCTACTGACAGCTATAACATAGGTCTCTTGGTCACAATGCTGGTTTATGCCTTCATGACTGCTCAAGTTTAAAGTTTGCCTTTCGCCTAGCATGCCTGGCCTTCCCTTTTATTGCCGGCTTGCTGCTCATCTTGTAGACCGAGTCAAGGGATGAAAGCAGACTTGCATGCTGCTGAATGGTGGGTAATCGGAAGATCAACTTCCATGTTTGCGGTCTCACCTTATTTCCAAGCATATGCCATAGTCAGATGTGTTTTAAAAACCCCTCTGGTATTGTTGCTTTGCTGTTTCTTTAGAATTGTTAGACATTTTGAAATTCTTGGACTTTCTCTTTGGACTTAGTATTTTGGACTTGGACTTACTCCTTTTTATAAATGTTTACTGTTATTTCAGTAGAACTTTGATCTTAAATGAAATATGAGCACATGAGATTTGTCTATTTTGTAGCATCTTAGTCTTCTCATGACTTAATGAGGAACATTGCAATACATTTGTAAATTTTCAGAATTTAAACCTAGATTTAATCTCTGTTCTACCATTTTTTGGATATGATGCTTTGGACAAATTATTACTATCTCCAGGTCTGTTTTCCCATTAGTAAAATGAAGTTACAGCTACCAGCTTGAAAGTATTGCAGGGAGGTCAGATCACCGATTTTGAGTATATAGTAAGAACAGTTACTCAAAAAGTTTATTTTTGCACATGCTTAAGCAAGTGCATGGGCCGCAGTTTGATCCCTGGTACCACATGCTGCACCAGCCCTCTGCTCTTGGACCAGCTGAGCCAGCCATCGAGTCCGGGCGTGGTGGTGCATACCTGTAATCCCAGTGCTGGGGAGGCTGAAAATAGGCTCGCTATGAGTCTGTGCTGCATATTGAGGCCTTGTACCAAATACATAAAGAAAACTTTATGTCAGAATCATTTGTTCATGAATGATTGAACATAGAAGCTTACTTGGCCACTCAATAGATGCTTTTTGTGTTTGCTGATTACTTGTACTACCTATCTATCTATCTATCTATTTATCTATCTATATCTATCTATCTATTTGATACAGGACCTTGCTATGCATTTCAGACTTGTAGTGATCCTGTCTCAGCAACCCTAGTGTCTAGTGCTGAGATTACAAGTGTGTGCCACCATGTCCAGTTTCGGTGGCCAGTGTGGTGTGTGTGGGATTCTGGGCCAGTACAGGGATCAAACTTGGGTCCTTGTGCTTGCCAGGCAGGTGCTTCGACCGCAGACTTATCTCTCCAGCCCACTTAGGCTTTATAAAAAGAGGGAGAGGGATGTGAAGAAGAGTACTTTGAGAGGAATATTTTTACCCTATTTTGAAAATCTTACCATGGCTTAATGTAAGAAATTACATGAGCATAATTGATTAATTGAAGTAGTAAACGTACAAAAGCTCAGGAAGAAAAATTAGTATCCTAGGTAGTACGACATTAATTCAGTGTCATCTAAAGCCAGAAACTAGACTATTAACATTATTTATAGTGTTATATTATAACATTGTCTTCAAGGTTTTAAAAAATAAAAAAAGATAACATGAATTAGAAAATAGATATACCAATCTTTGTCTATGGATGGCCTGCTTACACATCTTAGACACCAAGGGAATTTATCAGGGAAAAGGCTTTCAATTGATAAGAGAATTTGCTAAGGTGGATTCTATTAGAGGAACATTCTTTTTCCAAGAGTCTAAGGTACAGTAGTGAGTACAGCTGATTCTTGAGCTTTTTATTCTAAAATTTAGACCTTCCAGTTCTCATCAGTTCACTTGGTACAGTATAAAAAAAGACCTATGTGATGAAACAAAATACTTGACACCCATAACATAAAGGAGAGATTTATTTGACTTATGGTTTCAGGGAGTCCAGTCAGTAGTTATCTAGGCTCAGGTAGAAATGGCATGGAGGGAGGGCCGTGCAGAGGAAAGTTACTCAACCTGTGGTAACCAGGAAGTAGGCTGAGACAGAGACAAGAATACAAACTTCTAGGTCATGACCCCATTAACTTACCTCTTCCAATCTAGCACATTAAACTATGAACATATTAATGGATTAATCTACTAATTTTATTTATTTTATTTATGATCCAACCACCTTCTAAACGCCTCACTTCTATGCACATGAGACTGTTAAGGGACATTTGAGATCTGACCACAACAGCTTGTCATTGTTATCCAATACTAATTTCCATAAATGTGTGGTCCTTCCAGGGAAACAAAAATCTAGCGACCAAATAGTTCTGCTGCCAAGTGTCACATGAATTTGAATCTTGGCTGACTTGGACTAACTACAGTTTCCTTGGATATAACAGAGGGAAAATTATTAGCTCTGTCTCATACAGTTACTGTAAATAGAAATACTTGGGTCACTTAAAAATACCTGGAACATACAAAACTGAAAAGTGGTAAGAATTACTGCTATGGCCATCCTCCAAAGTTAGCCAAGCTATATGTTCTGAATCAGTTTTCTTTTGACTAACATCAAGTTTCTGTTTCTGTTTTGTGGATAAGTACTACTGTAGAACCTGAAGAAAGACATCGACCAGTTTGAAGGGAGAATGGCAAATGAAAGGGACGAGAAGTAAGATCGAACATGTGCCTTAATGGTTACAGTGGAGAGTGGGGAGAAGAAGGTTGGGTCTTCATTACTGGGGAGAATGGCAATAAGGCACATATCTGTGACTGATGGGGGGAAACTGATGTTCCTACATAGTGTCCAACATTGTGAATGGGATTGTCATCTGCCCTATGAATTCTGGGGTTTAAAGGGCTTAAGGGAAGAGTCCAAGCTCTTCAGAAAAATGGTCAGCATGAATTTGGACAATGGCATCTCGTTGGTGAGGACTCAATCCTTGAACTCTTAGCTTGTCCCTCTCCACTAATAAAAGTGAAACTGAATTTCAAGCCACTTTAAATAGTGGAGTTAAGAGATAGACTTCATTTATTGAAAAATATTTTCCATATGTTCTAATTTCCTGAGCATATGCCATGAGATTAGAAAAGAAACAGTTTTAAAGGAAAGAAACTGCATTTAGCCTTGTTAAAATTTTTGGAAGACGTTAATTGGTTTATAATTTCAGGGAGAAAACCAGAGAATAGAATATAAGTCAATGAATTATCCAAAAGTGAATGTGTCCACGTGACCATTGCCCTGGCCAGGAAAGAGGACCTCTACCAATACTGTCATTGGTCTCCTTGAGGCTCTTCCCTTTGTCCTAGTAACACAGGGTACTTTGAATCTCTTCTGTTTGTCTGTGTTCCCTCCTTTGGTAGGCTCATAAGTCTTAAGGATTGAAATATTTATGTCCAGATAACTGTCAAATTAATAGCTCTGGTCTACTAATTTTTCTCCGCTGAACTTGAGCTCAGCATGTGTGGTGGCCTGGACTGTTTAGACATCTCAGTAAGCTGCTCAAGCTTGATAGATCCAGAGCTGAATAACTCACAATGCCCTTCCTTATGTGAGTGATAGCCTCACCCCTTCACTTGCTATCCAGAGATAGCAAGTGATTTTATTTATTTATTTATTTATTTATTTACTCATCGGCATGAGGGGGGTGTAACCCATGTTTCTGTGCCAAGCTACATCTTCAACTCCCCCCACCACTTTTTTTTTTTTTTTTTTTTTTTTACTTTGAGATAGATAGAGTCTTAGTCACTAAATTGCCCAGACTGGGCTTGAATTTGTAACCCTCCTGCATCGACTTCTCAGAGCAGTGAAGTCGCAGACCTGTATTACTGTACTACTATGCCCGGTTGGAAATCTTTCTTGATTCCTTTTTTTTTTTTTTTTTTTCCCAGTGTGTTCAGTTGATGAGGAAGTCCTGCTTGCTCTATTCCAAAAATCACCCATAGCTCAGAACACTTTCAGGCCTCTCTCATGCTGTGGTTCCCCTGTGGTATATAATAATCTCTGACGCATCTGCAGTTTTTAACAGCCATCTTTGATATGTCCTCACTTGCTTTTCCACAGATTAGTCTCAACAGAACAATCAGAGGTGTACTGCTAGAAAATAAATATGATCATACCATTCCATAACCATAACTGGCAAATATTCCACATTCACTCTAGAAGGCTGTCTATGTTCTAGTCCTGTCACACCTCCCTGACTTCAGCTCCCTCTGTCTGTCTCTCTGTCTGTCTCTCTCTGTCTCTGTCTGTCTGTCTGTCTGTCTGTCTCTGTCTCTGTCTCTGTTCTCTTTGCCAAAGCTCCCCTGAACTCATTCTGTTTTCTGTTGCTTGCCACGCCAAGTGGAATCCAGCCTCGGCCATTTGCCCTGGCTCTCCTTTCAGTCTAGTACATTGTCTTTCCCAGATACCCACATGGCTTTTCCCTTCTGGTTTTATAAATGTTCACTCAAGGTTTTTCTCAGATGTTTTGTGACTCTTTCTCATGCAGTAGCCTTTGTTGCCTTTGGATGTGTAATATAACCTTTGTGCTTTCCTTCCCTTAGCTGTCTTCCATAAAAAATAAACTCCAAGTGGACAAGGATTTTATCTATGAATTTTGTTATTATTATATCACTAATGTATTGGAAGCACATGGTATATACTTAATAAATATTCAAGTGGATGAATAAATAAATGAAAGCCTAACTCCCTTATTTCCAGGTATACCAAAGGTGGTTAGCACCAATCTGATCTTTGTACATAGTTATTTTGAGAATAATTTTAGTATCAGAAATGCTGTGACAGTTTTACTCAGAGCTGCTGTTTTTAGATTGGGAAATTTTTAATTTCATGATTATTAATTTGAGTCAGTAATACATTCATGGTAGAAAACTGAAAATATTTTAGAAAAGGTATATGATAAAAAGCAAATTTTTATTTTATCTCTCTCTCTTAGTTTCTCCTTGTAAGGCACTGCACCTAATTTCCTTGTGTATCCTTACAGAAACTGTTTAAACATACACAGACATAGCTGAAGACCTCCTTTTTTACCTAAACAGCAACATACTGTCCCTAACTTATGTACTTTAATAATAAAGCTTGGAGAGTCTTGCATGCAACTGATTCATGTTTTAATGTGCTCTAATATTCCATTGGTGCAGATGTTCACTGAATTCCTGAAGTCCTCAGCAGACATCCATGAAGCATAAAAGTGAACTTGGTCTTTTATGTTGGTGACTGTAATACTAGTCTTAGGTGTAGGAATATTAAGAACAAATGATTAAAGGATTCTATTTTACTGTGAAGGAAGTAAAGCACTTAATAGGAATACAAAGGTATTTTCTCTAGAAATACTCGAAATGCCACCCAATGTTACATTAATTCTTGGACTTAATCTGATATTTACTTTTGAAGACTTAAGATACACCTAGTATAGATTTGTAGAATGTGAGATAGGGGTCAGTATCTACTGGCCCTGTGATGTTTAGATCTTCTGTGGTTCCATACAAATTTTAGGATCCTTTTTTTTATTTCAATTAAAAAAAAGTTGGAATCTTGATAGAGATTGTATTTAATTGGTAGATAGCTTTGGGCAATGTGGACATTTTAATAACATTACTTGTTTTGATCCATGAACAATAGATAGCTTTTTACTTGATTTGCATCTTCCATAATTGCTTTTTTATACAAATATTTGCTAGTTTTTAGTATGTAGATCTTTTTTAAAAAATTTATTTATTTAATGTTATGATTGGCTCGGCCCACCCTGGGGATGAGGCTGGCACAGCATGTGGTGCCGGGGATCGAACCAAAGTCCCTGTGGTTGCCTAAGCTTTCCTAAGCAGGTGCCTTAGACCACTGAGCTATCTCACCAGCCTTAGTTTGTAGATCTTTTATCTCTTTGGTCAGCTTTGTTCCTTGGTATTTTAAATTTTGGTGCTATTTTAAAATAGAATTGTTTTCTTGGTTTCTTTGTGAGATAATTAATGGTGAGTGTATAGAAGTGACTCTGACTTTTGTATGTCAATTTTGTGCACATACCATCACTGTATTCAGTTAATATTTCTATTTACTTATTTATTTTTGCTGTTGTTCATACAGGGTCTCACTATGCAGTTTGGACTCGTAGTGATTCCCCAGTGCTAGGATTACAGGCATGCACCACCACACCAGGTTTGGGGTTAGCACTGTGCACTTGGGGTTCTAGGGCTGGCAGGGCATGTTATACTGGGGCTCAAACTCGAGACCTTACACTTGCCAGGCAGGCACTTAGACCACCAAGCTATATCCCCAGCTCTACTATTTCTAACAGTTTTTTTAATAACATGGGTGGAGTCTTCCAGGCTTTCTTTACAATCATGCCATCTGCAAAGATAGTGTTAATTTTTTTCAATTTTATTTATTTAGTTTTTTTTTTTTTTTGCCATAGTTAGGATGCCTGTTACTATATTGATTAGAAATAATAAAGGTAGATATCCTTGCCTTATTTCTAGCTTTAGAGAAAAAGTTTTCAGTCTCAAGCAATTAATTCTACCAAGAACCAGTGAATTTGGTAGAAAATCGAAGCATTAAATAATTGCAACTGCTACTGCTATTCCAGCCCGGTGCCCCAAGGAGTGTGTTTAGCTAGCCTACACTTGACCTTCGCCCTCCTGGAAACTGAACTAAGAGTGTGTGTTGTCTTAAGCTACTAACTCTGCAATTCATTAATGCAGCAATAAAAAACTAATACACAGCTCTGTCATGTTTCATACTCTATTACATTTTAATGTGTTGATTTGTTTTTCTCTTGAGATGTGCAGTTATGATGTTAGGCTTAAGAGACTGAATGCTGAGATGATTGTTATTTTTTTAAACTATATGCTGTTTTCCCAAGTAATGTCATTCCTTTACTTTGATGAACATTTATGTTATGGTAACATTATTATCAGAAACTGTGTCATAAAAGTATGAAGAACATCATTGCTGTATTTGCTGAGACAAATTCAGATAGTAACGAAATAATAGCAATAACTTTATCCATCATCCTAACAATTTCTGAGGACACAGTAAATAACTAAAAATGTGCAAAGTGTTTTTACTGCCCAGCTATTGTAGGTAGTTGAAGGCACACTGCTGAAAGTCATTGCAGACTCGAAGCCCTATGCCTGTGGGAAGAGAGGCACACACAAACAAAAGACAGCAGCTACCGTTAAAAAAAAAAACAAGTCCCAAGACCCTCATATAGCTGTATTCAGAGGTGGGGACTGATCTGACTTCCAAGTTGAGAAGAAAAAATCATGAAAGAACATGAGATTAAAAAGCATCCTCCTTCCAGGCTGTGCTCTCCAGCTGTCTTTCTGCTTATAATTCTGTTATGAGGCCACCTATGTTGTCACCCACAGTCACATCTATTAGTTAAATTTTAAAGTGAGAATCAGCAGAGCTTTTGAAAACTGTGATTAATTTTGTATCCTTTGCAAATAGCCAAAGCCTGCTCCCCCATTACTTCTGAGAGTGCATCAGAAATATGTTAATATCTAGTTCCAGTCCCAGGGTTAATTGCCTAGCCAGCCTTTGGAGTTTAATTATATGTCAAAACTGTCACTGTGTTCTGACTGGTTTCTCTGGGCAGGGGCTCTCTGCCTCTAAACCAGTGTTGGCTGTGCTCTTGACTTTGTCTTTTAAAAGGTTTTGCAGTTCTGCAGAAATCTGTGTGCTATCTCCCTGGTGAGCTTCTTCCTTTCCCACTTATTTTGATGGGTGTCACATGGTTTACACTGTAGGACTTATGGCTCCAGAGCCTATTGGTTTCAGTGCTTTATGCTCAAAGGAAAGGTAATAAAAATATTTTAAGTGGAAAGAACTTTGGAGGTAGAGGATAGCATCAACTTTAAATAATTCACTTAACTGACAAAGATGTATTGAGTCTCTTCTTATGTGCAGGGTTGCTTTTTAGACAGTAGGGACATAGCAATGGCCCAAACAGCACAGGCTTTCAAGGAGCCCATGGTCTTGTGGAGAGTAGGGGAGATCTGATTAAAAAAAAAAATTAACAGATGTGTGTTCATACTAAGAGAAAGAAAGCATGGGAGGAGATAGAGCCTGTCTTAGATGGAATGTGGAGAGGAGACCTCTTGGATCAGGTGACAGATCAGGGGCTTAGGAAAGCAGAGGGCACTGTGTGGAAGGCCAGTGCTTCAGAAGAAGGAAAGCACAAAGGCCCTGGGGTGAGGGTGAGAATGAGTGTTCAAAGAGCATCAAGCAGGCTCATGGGGCCTGGCCAGGACATCAAGTCCAGAAAGCGCCATTCAGCTGGAAGATGCTACACTCAGGAGAAAACTTCAAAAGTTAGGACTTCAGACAGAAAACACTTGGAGAGTGTCTTGGTTACCTACTGCTGTATTAATGAACTTCCACAAGCTTGTGGCTTAGGAAGTATTGTATGGTCCTGAGACTTAGAAATCCAAAGTGTGTCTTGGAGGGTGTATTATTTTGTTAGGGTAAATGATGTACAAACTCGGCATTTTTTATTATTTTATTTATTTATTTATTTTATTTCTGTCTTTTTGAGACAGGGTCTTGCTATGCAATTCAGGCTGGCCTTGAGCTCATTTTTGTAGCCCAGACTGGTCTCGAACTCGCACCAATCCTCCTGCCTCAGCCTCTCAACTGCTGGGATTACAGGCATGCGCCACCATGCCTGGCTTTTAAACTCGGCATTTTAACCAACAAAAATTATTCATCTTCCAATTCAGGAGGCAGAAATTTGACATTAAAGTATGAGCAGGGTTGGGATAAGGAATGATCTGTCCCCAATCTTTGCCCTTGCCTCTGATGGTGGGTAGTAACCATCCACAATCCTTCTGCTGTTCCCCAACCTGCATATGATGTTGTCGTGCGTCTTTCTGTGTCCAAATTTCCCCTTTTTATAAGAACAGCAGATAGATTAAATTAGGGAGTAGCCCAGTAACCTCATTTTAATTCAGTGATCTCTGTAGAAAGTCCTTATCTTCAAATAACATCACATTCTGAGGCACTGGAGGGAGGAGCATTTTTCTGAGGGACAGAGTTTAATAGAAAACACATGAGATACGAATCAGGATGACGCCGAGCTTGTAGTCCTCTGGAGACTCCCAGAGAATCTGCTTCATCTCTGCACTGCTGGGAGGCTGCCCACATTCCTTGGCAGGCTGTCTGCTTCCAGCAGCAACAGAGTTCCAGCCTCACCCTCCAGGCGCACATCATCCACAGTGATTCTGACTCTCTTCCCTCCTTCTTATAATAACCTTTGTTTTGTTTGGAAAATCAAAGATAATCTCCCTCACCCCGAGACCCTTCATGTCACTGTATTGGCAAAACCTCTTTTGCCGTGTAAGGTAATAGCCATAGGTTCTGTGGATTAAGAACTAGAAATTAGGACAGTTTTTTTTTTTAGGAGATATTATTTTGCCTCCATCAAAGAGCTCAAGCAAAACAGTAATATGATTATGACTATCATTGCTCCCCTGCCCCACTCCCTGGCATTGAGGATTGAACTCAGGATCTTGTGATTGCCAAGCAAGCACATGTGCCACTGAGCTATCTCCCCAGGCCCTGGCATTGCATTTTGAAGGAATCACTCTGCCAACCTGCTGTGTGGCAGCAGAAGTGTTAGATCCACTGACAGACAGTGATGCCCTGGACCTGCATAGTTGAGGGGATGCTGAGAAATGGCGGAGCTGTGGAAGTGCTTTGAAGATGAGCATGTGACATGAGACAGTAACTGAGAACTCTTTATGATCTCTTTTACAAGGTAACAGTGACTTACATTTATTTACCACCTTAAAAGTTTCAGTGTGACTATACAGTAATATTTTTCATGGCAACTCCTACCAGCTTGTTATGTATCATTATTTTTATATGCATTTCCCATAGGAGAGAGTGGAGGATCAGGAAGATGACTGTGAGTGATTTGATGTTTAGGCTGTTGGAGCTCAAATATTTCCATTGTCTACTGAAATTCTTGGTGAGTTTTAAGCACAGCGATTGGTAGCTAACCTTATTCTAGTGATAAAGGGAAATAGACACCATGGGATATCACCTATCCTGTAAAATAAATTCATGAATCCTAAAGGCAAAGTTGGTGCAGTCTTTAGTTTGGTGGGGCGTCTACGTGTTAATCTGTACAAAGGACTGAGAACCTGGTACAGCACATATAAGCGCTACACCACGTTGGCCCTATATACTGTTAGCGACTGTGGTAGCTCTTGTTGTGATTTAGATTCAGAAAGATGATTTAGGTTCCAAAAGAGGTCCAAAATTCAAACTTTACAAAAGTGAAAACAAAGCAAAGCAAAACAAAACACTACCAAACAAATCAAAGCAGAGAAACAAAATTAAGGGAAGTTAATTTTTGTTGGTTCCTGAGCATCACAGCACTGTTTAAAGAGCAAACAACAATGTGCAATACGGTTTCTGTTGATTTGTAATTGAAATAAAATTAGATTTTCTAAAGAAAGAACACTTTCCTGGAATTCTAACCAGAATGTTATGTGGAAGACACCAGGAAATGTGTTCAGGGGCTTTCTTAAAGGCCGAAGCCTCATCTTGGGGAAGCCTGGCACACACATGCCTAAGTCACATGCTATGAGTGTTTAATTTCTGCGAATGTCTATCCTCTTGTTAGAATGACTTTTAAAAATTCAAACTGGATCTTGTTACTCTCTTGCTTAAAATTTGTATTCAGTCCTATTTTTGCCAAAAAAGTATTGCTTTACATTAGAGCTAACCTGGAAATCCAGTACAGAGGACGAACGCAAGAAGAGCCCTTGTGGTGCAGCACGGCTGGGGCCTGGCGGGTTCAGTCCAGCTCTTGAATGCCCTTCCCTTCCTGTGTCCTGCCCTCTCCTTCTTCCATCCAGGACACCAGGCACCTGGCAGCAGGGCCTACAGCAGCTCTTTTCTTCTTATGTGTTGCTACACAATCTGGACTGAGGTGAGGATTTCATTCTGACCGGACTGGAACATTTTTCAGAATGAGTTATTTTAAAAAAGTATGTAATTCCTGAAAACTTATTGATCAACAATCCTTTTTGATCTTATTGTTGGATATTTTACATTGAAAACTATTTAAAAACTTTCTCTAAAGGTACTGAAGGAGACATGTTGATTATTTGAATATTAAAAAAAATGTACAATAATTATCCCCGAAGCATGGTGTTATGGTTTGTGTCTAACTGTCCCCTTCAAAGCCTCATGCAGTCATAGGGAGGGGACTTCTAGCGGTTGAGACTAACTCATGATCCATTGGGATGACAGGTCTTAGTACTGATGCGCTTATGGGTCTGAGTAATGCTGGGATTATGGGTGTGGTCCGCGGCAGCCTGAGGCAGAGAGCCTGACTGGAATATAAGAAAGACAGAGAAACAGACTGTCTCTGTTGCTCTCTGTTGCCCTGATTGGTCGGTTGACTCTGTTGCAATTGTTCTGCAGCCATGAACTACTGCTCTCTGCCATGTGCCAGTCTGCCTTGGAATCGGCTGAGTGTGGATGGAAACCTCTAGTAACTGTGAGCTAAATAAATTGTTCCTCCCTTCATTTTGGGTGTCAGGTATTTGTCCCACCAATGAGAGAAGAGTAACTAAGACACATGGTATTCTATTTTAATTTATGAGATCAGTTTCAAAGCCTATGATGTGATATTTCTTCTTCTTTTCTCTCCTGTTTCTCTTATGTCTTCTTTTCCTTTGAGTAAATAATGCATTTTCATCTATATAGTATTCTTAAAATACCTATAAGCTTCAAAATTTAAATTTATGGTATATAATTTAGATATTTTTGATTTATTTTTCATTGAATAACTTTTTAAATATTAAACTATATTCTGTCTGTGATTGCTAAGGTACTCAGTAAACTCAGAGCAAATTCTGCTAAATGGAAGTTATTTTTAACCTTCTTAAAAAAATAATAGAAGTAATAATTTTAATCCAGATATTTTTGTTTTGATCCAGAATACCTTTACTTGGCATTCATGTTTCTTAGACAAAAATGATAAAAATGCTGTTGGGTAATTGTTTGAAATATTTCACCAAATTTAATTTTTGTGAGTGTAGACTTCTTGATTCTATTCTGGAACAGAATGCCAGCCTATCCAGTTGAAATAGGGGCTTTATTAAAGGTCTTTTCAAAAATCAAGATACTTGTTAACTTGGCTGGCTCTGGGGTCTTCTCAGAGACTGGTGGGGCACACATCCAGGTGAATCTGGTGATTGTAAGGGCTCAGCATGGCCCTGGGCACCATCCTTAGCACAGTTTTCACTGGGCTGTTCTGGGCTCTACTTCCCAGCTGCCATGAGCCAAGTGGCTTGGCTCCACGGCCCCACGGTGTGTCCACCTTCAAGTGAGCTGACTGTGGACTGAATCCCCTTAAAACATAAGCCAAATTACACCTTTTCTCCTTTACCTTGTGGGTGTTGGGTATTGTGTCCAGTGATTAGAAAGTCACTAACACAGTACTCCAAAGAATAAATGAAGAATTCTAACATAAAACACTATTCATGTTTTATTATTCCATTTGTTTACTTCCTTGTTTTTCTAGATACAAGTTATGTTGCTTCTTATACTATTTTTCTCAATAACTTTAATTCCTTAAAATATTTACAAGCTGAAAGTTTTGGTCATCCCTCTATTGAAAGCCTTGATTAAAGGTTCCAATAGTTACTCAATAAATTACAACTAAAATTTGGAAAATTTGTTTACAAAGAAGGCTAATACTATTGTAGCTCAGTTAGGCTGACTTGAAAAGTAATTTGTTTGAGGAGTCAAACATTTTAAAAATCCGGTTGATAAGACCAGTGAGATAGCTCAGTAGTCTAAAGCACCTGCTTAGGCAAGTTTAGGCAAGCTTAGGGACCAAGGTTTGATCCCCAGTACCACATGCCATGCCAATCTCACCCCCAGGGCAGGCTGAGGTGTCCACACACACACACACACACACACACACACACACACACAAATCTAGCTGATAATAGGTAACAAACACAGAAAACTTTTAGCTTAGAAAATTTTTAGCACCATGCTAAACACTTGTTTTAATTCAATGGGAACTTCATCAAATAATTTGTAGTTCCATCAATTTATACAATACACATATATTATCCAAGAAGTATACACATTTTAGGAAAAGAAAAATTGTATTTTTAAAAAAATAAATAGTGTCACCTTCATATGGGGGATCCTAGAGAATGTCATGTACTGCTGAAACCCCACTGTGATGCTGGCTTTTACAGCACAAATTGAAAATGCATGTGCAGCAATCCCAATGGCCAAAGTTACTCAAGCAGTGGTTCGCCATACTAATAAATATCTGCAAATAATGGCCATCACATTGAGTTCCTCTTATAATTCTAGAGGTCAAGGATAAATTGAATTAATCTCATGGTATCTCACTAAATTTAGCATTAAAATAGTTATATGAGTTTTTCCTTTCCTGAAGTGTGCATACATTTTTTGTAGATTCTGTGTGTATATGACTATGTATAATATATATGTATATAATATAACCATATTATAATATAATATGTAAGTATAATATATAGTCACACATATATAACTCTGTGTGTGTGTGTGTGTGTGTGTGTGTGCAGGGTCTCACTACATAGCTTCTGCCTCCCCAGTGCTGGGATCACAGGGGTGTGCCACCATACTCGGACTCCATAGCCAGCTCAGTGTGCCTGAGGGCAGGGCCGGCATGGTATGTAGTGCCAGGGATTGAACACTGGCCCCTGTGCTTGCCTAAGAAAACACTTAGTCCCTGAACTATCTTGCCAACCCTCATATATAACTATTTTAACTGTCATATCTTCGAAGCTTATTTTTGGGAGATCTAGATTATTACGTGTGAATTACAAATTAGTGCACCATGGAATCTTCACTTAGTAATTATTGTTTTTATGTGATATCCTTCACCAAAATTTTGTATTTGGATAAGATTATTTGTACTTCTCTGATTATTGTGAAAAACATAAAGTTCCTGCTGAAGTTTTATGCTAAATGAATAATAGCATTCAAATTATACCTATATTTGACTGAAAAAACTCTCAAAGGCTATGTGTTTTTATTTTCTTGAAGTTCTGGGGATGAACTTAGAATCCAGCAGACAAGTGCTCTACTGCTGAACTCTAGCCCCAGCTCCCCAGTAATTAATTTTATTCCCTGAATTAGGTGAAAAAAACTAAAGCAATATTGGAATGCATGAACATCCCATTCAAAGCCTCTGGTGATGTGGTCTGTAACAATTTCTTTGTGGATGTATGGAGGAATTGAACAGCTACTGCTTAACTTTTTCTCTCTGTGCACTAGAAGATTTGAAATAGAAAATGAGCAAAATATCCATTACGATAACGATCCCTTTATCCAACTGAAAAGCTCAAGCTTCACAGAATGCTGTGTCACCGCTTCTTCGGCACCAGCGTGTGTTAAGTTATCTCTGGCAGGCGCAGTCTTACTGCAGGAGCCCCAAGGGCATGCTGATGTTTCCTCAGCAGAGGCGAGGCCCCTGATGGTTCCTGTGGAAGAGGCGAACAGTCAAAAAGCACCTTGTCCGGGTTATAGGCTCCTCATGCGGATTTCCACCATCTCCTCCTTTTTGAGCTCATTATTGCTATAAAGACTTATTGCAAAATGAAGCTTATCAAACAAGCAAGTAGAAGAGCTGTCAATTTATGAGATAAATGATGACATCACTGCAGTAAGGGTTCTTTGGAAGGACTGCTCAGAATCTAGTTGTCATATTTTTTTGTCTCCCTAACTCCAAAATATGGTACAATATTTATCAGTTCTCCCAGCCGGGGACCAGCACTGCTTGTAGCTGAGTGTGTCATGAGCCAAGGCACAGTAGCTGACGGGCGCCAAGGTTGATGGAGACATCAGTACGTGGCATACTTCTTGCTGTACCACCACCTCGTAGTTCCCTGTTTATCCATGAAAGGAAGGTGCTGCCTACTTACTGTCAGAAAATGAGAGATGAGTTAAGTTGAACCACATGTTCAAGCCAGAGCTCTGTTCCCTCCACGTGCCTCTCACAGAATTCTAGGACAGCAGGAGGCACTGGAAGTAGAAGGAGAAATCTATTAAACCCATCTCAGTCTAGAAGAACTTAGAACAAAATGCCAAACTAGGCTGGACAGAGAAAAAGAGGATAAACTGGAAACAACCAGAGAAAATATGAACATAAGCTCACTTTAGTTAACTCTTAATAATTGCAAGATGCTCAATCTTTTATTTAATGCCTCCGTTGTGTTGCAAGTTTATTTCCTCTGAATAAGATGCCCTTTCTTTTCCAAATCTGTACTCATCCTTATACCCACTTTTCTACCAACTGTTGTCTCTCCAACTGTTACCTATTACTCAGTGCTGCCTTAAACTTCAGTGGCTCAAATGGTGCTCTCCCTCCCCCCAAACACCAAAGATAAGCCCAGAACCTAATCTCTGGAACCTGAAAATGTGACCTTATTTCTGAAAAAGGATCTTTGTAGATGTCATTAAATGAAGGATCTTAGGATGAGACACTTTGGGGGTGCCATAATTCCAAAGGCAAGAGAGTTTAACACAGAAAAATAGACTTCAGACAGACGTAAGAGAAGGTTACCATTGACTCTTTGGGCAGAGCAGGCAGACTCCACTGCGAGTCAAGGAATGTTTCATCCACCAGAAGCCAGAGGGAGCGGGCATCTGAATTCACCCTGAGTTTTTCACAGGGACGACAGCTCTGCTGACACCTTGGTTTCTGACATCTAGCTCCCCACAACTGTGGGAAAATAAAGAGCTGCTGTTCTAAATCACTGGCTCTTTGATAATTTGTAACAAAAGACTCAGGACACACGCACACATACCTTTGTCGTGGTCACCATATGTGTGGCCTCCTTGCTTTAAGACATGTCACTTTTCTGTCTCCGGCACTGAGCATACTGCTTGACATTCAATTTTCCACAGAATGAAAAAATGCTGCAAGTGTACTAGGTTTAATTTTTATTAAGCAAGGGCAAGGAAAATAGAACATACTTAGAGAGCATCAATTTCTTTAAAATGGAAATCAGCTAGGAGTGTTGATTGCTAGTAGAATACTTGTCTAGGTTCAATCTCCAGCACTGCAAAACAAATAAAGTTAATTAATTAAAAGATTGAAATAAAGACATAGTCTATGTCTTATACTTTGAGTAAATATACTGATAATTATACAAAGTATCACTGATTGCTCTCTTATTAATTTTTAATGAAATTTTGTCCTTATTTTGTCTTAAACATAGAAATTAGTGTAGCTGCTAAGCTTGAAACTGTGTTTCCAATTCGCAGTAACTTAGTCTCTTCTGGATTAAATCTCAGTTTCCTTCCCAAGTTGTTTCTCCTCTGTAGAGGTGGCAGAAGTTCTGAGAGCCTCTCCATCCATTGGCACTGGAAGACAGTTACCCTTTTTGGTCCTTACAGCCATTACCTCCCCCAGATGGCTTCCACTGTGCTGTCACCTGGCTGTCGTGTTCACTCCATTCTCTCTGCATCTGACAACAGGCTGCTTCTTTATTGTCAGGCAGAGGCTTTGAGGAAGCTTGGGAACGTGGAGAGCGGGAGCTGGAGGAGAAGCCCCTCTGCCCGGCCTGCACACGCCTTCCTGCCTGGCACTGCCAGGTGGGATGTGGAGCTTGGCTATAGTCCCGTCATTTTCTGGGCCCATGCTGAGAAGAGGGCACTATTCCTAAGACCTGGGGTCCCCTACAGCTTGTCCTGGGTTTGACTTCAGTTTCCACACTCCTACCTCTCGGTGCCCTCAGAAATCGGGGAAACAAAGGCCAGCGTACGGGGCTATTTTCCAGGAACTTTCTAGTAGTTTACCCTGGCCTTTCCCCCTGATTCTCCCTTTTCTGCTCTTTGATCAAACTCATTCCTATTTGGGGGATAATAAAACAGCTCACATCATCACATTGCAGGGTTTATTGTCTAAAGCCCATGCTCCAGATCGACCAGGATTTGGCTCACAGAATTCAAATCCCAGCTTTTAGAACTAAGGGGTACATGTGTGGGGGGAGAGAACATCACCAGAAAGCAACTCCCCAAACCAACTCTCCTCTTTCCTTCCAAAAAATAAAACGAAAAGCCATTCTTTCTCAGTTTCCTGATTCTTAGAATTGAAAACCATGACCTTAATGCCTTAGTGCACCAGGTTAGAAAACAAAACAAAACAAAACAAAACCCCCACTACTACTCAGCCGGCACAATGAGGGGCTGGGAGAGGCAGTGATCAGGGAAAGGGTGGGTAAGTGAGAACGGGAAAACCTCAGCTTAATATTAGGTGTTATTATATATTGGAATGTGTGGAAACTAGTACGGAGAGCACAGAGAGTGAAATAAATTATTACTCAGAAGCATTAAAAAAAAAAAAAAAAAAAAACCTTCCTGAAAGAGCAGGTTTGAACCAAGTGCTGGCAATAAATAGGCAGAAAGCAATTGGCATTTTAAAGAGGATAAATGTCAATATTCTGAGCTTAATATGTCCCAAGTCTCTGTAGGCAATAAAATTTGTGAAAGGAGTGAACTGACACTGTATAATGTAGAAATTAAGAACATGGTAATTGTGGGAACTCTGTACCTAATCCTTCCTCTCAGCAGGCTGGTGTTCTTTCTCACAAAAGCACTTTGCTCGACAGGTATGGTTTTTCTCTGTACCTGATCTTCAGAAGCCAAAGAACTTCCCGAATCTTCTTTTACTTTGGATGTAGTCATGACACCTCTTAGATCAAGCGATGAGTTTAAAGAACTGATTTCTGTACTGGAAACATGATTCTCTCTCACAAAGTGGATTTTAGGAGAAAGGACAGCGAGGATGCTAAGTCTTCAGTGAGCTGGACTGGGAGAAGCAGTTGAATTCTGATACCTATGCTAAGCCCACGACTCACATAGTAAATTGCTGTAGTACATAAGTCCAGTGTAGGCCTGCATTAAGTGTGTGTTCCGGGTGTTATCAACACCAGTCTCTGAGGTATCAGTGACCTAGTCATTGTTGAACTTCTGAAAGCCAGCTGTTCTCCCAGGAGGCCTACGATAGCTGAGGAGTTAAGTAGGCCATGCACTAATGCTTTATATTTTTATGAGTATGAAACTTTGGCCAGTGAGGAAGACCAAATAGATGCTGAGCTGGAGCACAGCGAAAGTGAGTGGGCGTGTCTGTCTCTCTCTCCTGAAGGGACGAGGAAGATTGGCCATTTGCCTGGAAATCATTTGCAGTGTGCTTGCTGTGTGTTCAACACATCTCTTAGCACTGGAATTGCGGCAGGAGATCGGGATGTGGCCAGGCTTCTAGACAAGAGGACGTGACTTGTCAGTCACGGAGCTCCAGAACGCCTGCACAAGTGGACAGTCTCTAAGCCCTGCACCTGGAGCCAATCAGAAAGCCCTATCTTCCTTTTCCTGCTGCAGAATCAAGCAGGTTCTCTATGCCTTAGCTCTGACGTCAGAACAGTGGGCACAAAAAACTGTGGACGTTAACCTCATTGCCACTGTGCTCTCTCTTCCCAGTTGCCTGCTCTCGTTCTGCAGAGCGTACTTCTTTTTCTACATTTTAATAGACATGAAACCTCACTGATGTTTCTACCTCACCAGTCCAATTCTTTGTTCAGGACAGGAATCAGTAAATAGTCCTTGAAAGGAGTCCACAGCACCCCAGAACCCCACTTCGAAACTTTGGAATGAATTTCCTAAAAGAGAACTCCTAGATGAAAACCTGTTTAGTACAAAGTGGCTCTATTTACGTTCGAATAACCTTGCTGTCACTTTAGAGCATGGCGATCCCATTTTAATGAAGGACTAGGGTATTCCAGAGACTTGCTCAGAAAAAGGGGTGGGGACTGATCCCCTGGTGGTACCAAAGCCTTCAGCATCTTCGTTAAGAGTTTGGCAGCATGGGCTCATTGTTTAATAATGTCTTAGTTACTTTTTACTCATTGCTGGGACAAATACCTGACACTCAAAATGAAGGAAGGAAAGGTTTATTAGCTCACAGTTACTGGAGGTTTCAGTGCGTAGTTTGCTGGCCCAAGGCTGAGTGGAACAGGGCAGAGAGCATCCAGTTCATGGCATCAGAACAGCAACAAAATGATGATAGAGGCAAACAACCAAGGGAGCAGAGAGCAAGCGAAGAGTCTCTCTGTCTCTTTTTATATTACACTCAGGCTCTCTGCCTCAGCCTTATCCACCTTAGGCTACACCAATAATCCCAGAAATACTTAAAACACATAATCCCAGGGATCATGGATCAAGTCTCAAACTCTAGATCAGTATTAAAAAACATAATCCCAGTGACTCATGAGTCAAATCTCAATCTTAGAAGTCCCCGCCCAATGACTACATGAGGCTTTGCGGGGACAACTAGACATAAACCATAACATTCTGCCCCTGAATTCCCAAAGTTTCATACATATCCCTTTGGCAAAAGACATTTTGGTCCATCTGGAAGAGTTGCCAAAATCCCAACAGTTTCAGCATTGCTGAAAATTAAAAGTCCCAATTCTCCTCCCAGATCCAAGGCAAACTCTTATCTGTAAGCGCCTGTACAGTAGAAAAGTTAAACATATCCAACATTCAAAGGCATAAGATAAACATTACCATTTGAAAAGTTGCAATCAACAGGGTAGTGCAAAACATTGTGACCAACACATGTCCAAAATCCAGAAGGGTAAACATTAAATACCATAGTTCCAACTGGAGCATCCGAAGCAGTCTGCACTGAGTTGTGAGCTCCATGCAACTCCACTCCTATGGCTCTCTTGGTAGTAATTCCCATGGCTTCTCTCTTAGGCTGGCTTTGCTCCCTCTTTGCACGATCCATGTTTCTGGCTTTTCCAAACTTCTGGGATTTCCACTGAATTGGCTTCTCACTCACAGCTTTACACACTGCTCTCTCAGGGGTACTCTGCCTGGCCTCCCAGGCCTTCTTCTGAAATCGAGGTGGAAGCCTTCTTAACCTCAGAGCTTCCACATTCTGCATACTCTTATGTGGATGATACCAAGGGTTGCTGCCATGTGGAGCAGTAACTAGGCTTCCTTCTCTCTTGGCTGTAGGGGTCGAGGGCCTAGATTGCTCAGTACTCTGACCTTGATTCTGAAAAACATATTCTCCATGCCAGCGCCATTTTGGAACCTGGTTTGGCCACTGCCACCATTCTGGTACTTGGGTTTCTGTGGCTTTTTTTCTCACGACAAAGCAATTCTGGAGCTGCAAAAGGCAGAGATCTGCCACCTCTTGTGATGCTCTCAGGCCATCTTTTTGATTCTCTGGTTCCTTCCCAGCAGTGGAGGTCCTTTCAGTTCCATCTTTGCAGTCCACAGCTTTCCTGATGTTTCCTTTCTGGCCAAACTCACATTTTAAATCATCCTTCTTGGCTCTTTGCTCTTGATTTTCAACATAAAACTGGTTAAAAGTCACTAATAACAACCATGCCACCACCTCAATAGTTTTCTGCTTTGAAATAAAGATTAATCAGTCTGCCATGTTTAATCTCAGTTTTAGGCAAAGTCTCTGGATATAAACAAAATTCTCAAAGACTCTCAGCCAATACATAGTACAAATCATCAGGAGTCCAATGACCAATACTGTCCTTTTTTCCAGCAGAAACCTCCTCATCCTGGTCTTTACAGGCAGGCCTTCTGTCAGTCTTCTGGTCTAAGCTCTGATCAGAATTTCCTCTACAGAAAACTGAAGCTTTTCCAGCTCTTCCCAAGTAAAGGATCTCTCCAAACATTTCCTATCTCTGTTCATAAGCCATTCTTTATACCCACATTTCAAGCCAGTCTTCTGGTCTGAACTCTGACCAGAATCTCCTCCACAGAACAGCTGAAGCAGTTACAGTGCTTTGCTTGTAGCTGAGATGTCTGAATCTTTCCTGTCTCTTCCCATAAGCCATTCCCAACAGCTTGTAATACACATGGTCAGGTTAATCACAGCAATGACTCCACTCCTGGTACAAAATTCTGTCCTAGTTACTTTTTACTCGTTGCTGGGACAAATTTCCCAACACTCAAAATGAAGGAAGGAAAGGTTTATTAGCTCACAGTTACTGGAGGGTTCAGTCCATATTTGGCTGGCCCAAGGCTGAGTGGAACAGAGCAGAGACCATCCAGTTTATGGTGATGGAACAGCAACAAAATGGTGATAGAGGCAACCAATCAAGGGAGCAGAGAGCAACCACCCTAGTCTCTCTGTCTTTTTTAGGCTCTCCACCTCAGCCTTATCTGCCTTGGGCTACACCCATAATCCCAGAAGTACTTAAAACATGTAATCCCAGTAGATCTTCATTCAAGTCTCAAACTCTAGATCAGTACTAAAACACATTATCCCAGTGACTAATGAGTCAAGTCTCAATCTATAGAAGTCCTTGCCCAATGACTCCATGAGGCTTTGGGGGAGCAACTAGACATAAACCA
Source organism: Myocastor coypus (assembly GCA_004027025.1). Lineage (NCBI taxonomy): Eukaryota > Metazoa > Chordata > Mammalia > Rodentia > Myocastoridae > Myocastor > Myocastor coypus. The sequence goes on along the minus strand of PVJA010018083.1, from coordinate 11,831 downwards.
TAACAAATAAAAACAATACAAATGCTCAGCTGGCAAAAAATCAAGAGATAGGCAAGGGTCCAGAACAAGAGTGTTAGGAAAGTAAGTTAAACCCATGCTTTTCCTGTCACTCTTTGATTAGCTCGAAGACAAATTCAAACATTGTGGGAATACTAGGGGATAGGCATTATGATTTTTAATACTTCTCTGAATGCTTTTATACAAAGTTGAACTTCAAGAGGAACTGAATCCCCCCAAAAAGCCATTAGGTATTACCAGTCACCTTTGTCAGATATAAAAGAGCTTGCTGGATGTGGTGCCACACATCTATAATCCTAGTACTAGGGAAGCTGAGGCAGGCATTTGCAGCCAGCTTGGGCTATGTAGTGAGTTCAAGACCAGCTTGAACTACATAGGGAGATCCAGCTCAAAAAGAAACCATCTTTTGCTCCAAATATGATTTGTATTCCATGTTCTGTTTGATAGGAAAGCATAATCTATATTCAGAAGGAAAATCTGAAGCTCCAGTCTCCTTCAGGATGTTGGTGAGTTGCTTAAAATGTAAAATTCTTCCAAAACCAGGGTGGTGGAACAGGAGGGGTGCCCATGCTTAGAAAAAATAGTAGGTGGTTCAAATTGTCCCTGGGATGATGAGTGGGTTTTTAGCCCAGAGGCTTGTGTGTGTGTGTGTGTGTGTGTGTAACTTGTGATTTAGGAATGTGAAGTGGTAGGATCAAAATGCATCCTGCTATGGAATTTTATTTTTTTAATTATTATTTTTTATTTTATTAATTTTAATAAGAAAGAAATAGCAATGAGACAATGTCGAAATAGGTTGATAGGAGAGTTACAATAATTAATACATTGCATATTGTCGTCTTCATAGTAGTTATTCAGAATACAAGATGCAGTTGTGATAGCATGTCTAGATACTATTAATACAAATCTTTCTTCTCACTGAACTAAGAGAAAGTAGCTATGTGTCCATATATATATATATATATATATATATATATATATATATATATTTCACTACAAAATGGTCCTTCATTTATATCCTCCTTGTTTGTTTTGTTTTATTAGAGATGGGTGTTCCACTGCCATTCAAATATTGTAGGTGCATGAATTCATTAAAATAACCCAGTATAGTCCAATAGTCCATAATAGTAGTGTGTTATCAGCAGGACTGACAATGTCAGAAGTTGTTGACTTGCACCTTTTACAGCTCTGTTCTGGAATTTTATGATTTTTTTCACTTATTGCATAAGGATACCGATGGAAAGGACGATCAAAATGTGTTTGCAGTAGTATGTGTTGCACTCTATTCTTTATTGCTATGTAAACCAAACTTCAAAACAAAGCTGTATGGGACCTTGTATGCATAAAGCCAAACATTCCCATTTATTTGGTATTGTTTGTGCCATATATGTAAGCAATTAAAACAAGCAAGTCTGGGAAATAAGTGCTAATCTGGGAAAACTAAGCTTAGTCTTGTTATTAATGTTTTAAAATTCTGAGAGCCCTTTTGCCAAATTTTGAAACTTAGAGTGCAGACACAAGAATGGTGATTTCCAGAACCAGTGTAGCAGTTATTCTCTGGGTATGTCTGGGCTCCTGCAGGTCTATTGACTCCGAAGCTGGGATCTGACATCTCTATACTGGTGGGAATTCAGACCTTCTCTGGGATGGACTCTAAAGGTTCATTACTCCGGTTTGATGTTATCATTCACTCTCAAATAACCAACACTGGACTGCGGAGGTAGCTCAGTGGCATAAGGGCCTATCTGGCAAGCACAAGGTCCTGAGTTCAATTCCTTCCCCTTACCAAAACAAAACAAAACAAAAAGGACAAACAAACAAACAAACGAACAAACAAAATAACCAATGCTGAAGTCTTGCATGTTTGCCTTTCAGCTTGTTTCCCGACATTGCGCTAATTTCCCTGGAATGGGATGCACGTAATGTGTAGTGACTCCTGAGTAGCCTTGTCTTGCTTGACAACTGAGACAAACTATCTTACTTTGAAGCCTGAAATCTAACTTCCCTTTGAATTCTCGATTTTTCTTCCAGGAGATGGCGATAGAACATCATAAATATCAGTGTAGAAAATGCAAGCGTTTTGGCCCTATGGTCTCACACTGCAGAGCTAAGACCAGCATGTGCGAGGCCTGGGGAAGTTCTCTCAGTGCAATCTTGGAGTTTCACGCTGTGGATGACGATAGGGCAGAAGGACCCCCAGGAGCCGCTCCCTTCTTTCTCCACTTAGCTTCTCATGTTCTGCATTTGTGTTGAGTGCACAAAATATCTACTAGATTGACGTCCATTTGAAAGATGCTGGGATTTCCTAGCTCTTTGGAGATGAAGCTTTTGAATTGCTTTTACTATAAACTATGGAAACTACATGGCTTTCATAAGATAGATACCATAGACAGATTTTCTATTTTTTTACTATATTTTCTTAAGTGACACAGATGATTATGCATATTTATGGGGTCCAGTGTAATATTTCAATACATGTGTACGTATGTAGTGATCAGATCAAGGAAATGAGCATATGTACCACTGTACTGATTATTCCATTATGTTTTGGGAACTTTCAAAATCCTTTTTACTAGCTATATTGAAATATGCAATTAATCGTGGTTGACCATGCTTACCCTAGTGGTGGAACATGTGAAGTTATCCTTCCTGTCCACCTGCTTCTCTGTATCCAGGAACTATCCAGAGACTAATTTTTTAAATGGTCTTTGACATTCTTCACTCTCTGTGATTAGAGTTTTGCATAGCGTTCCTCAAGGTAAGGATAAGGTCAAGTAAAAGGGGGAAAAAAAAAAGAAGACACTGTTAAGAAGGATTTCACAGCCCCTCAGCTGGGGAACAGGGAGTTGTTATCTTGCCTGTGCACAACTCCATTTGATTTCTTGTTTTCTTACCAGGGACAGAAAGGCAGTCCGAGAAGCATCATGATAAACAACTGCTGGTCTAGCAGCAAACATTACTTTTCAGGATGGTCTCATCTGAAAATACCTGTCATTTCTTTTGACTTGGAGATGGTAATGAAAAGTTCCTGATTGAGCCACGACTCTTGCAAAATTGGAATAGGTGTGTAAAAAGGAATCCAACAGGAAGTTGAGGATAAGAAGGAGAGAGAATGTATACTTAGCAAAGGGCCAGCCTGGCAACTAAGGATGGAATTAGTGGCTGTACTGTGCATCGAATACACCTTTATTGTGCATTGAATAAAATGTAGGTATAGCCCAGCATTCTGCAACTGAAATCACTCGTTTGTAAGTCAATATTTTTCAGGTGTTTTTTTTTTTTCTCTGACATAAAAGTTTCAATGTTAATTTTTTTGAAAGTACATATAGGTCACCAACAAGTACTTATTTTTTACTTAATTCTTTCATTCTATAAATGTTACTGAGCTCCTATGACTTTCCAGGGTCTGTGGCAGTTAGTAGCAGTGAAATACCACTGAGTTAAAAAATATGTCAGAGGCAGGCTTATACTGATGCTTACTATCTGGCAGGTAAGCTGTCACAGGAAGTGATGTACCCAGGATGAAAAAAGTTACCAAGGCCAGTTACGTATGTAAGATCACAAAGCGGGCAAAGTGTGTCATAGCAACGAATCCCTGACTGTAAATTCTGGCTTATCAGTCATTAAATGTGTGCCTTTGGGCAGCTTATTGAAACTCTCTGGACTTTTGTTTCTCATGGCAACTGGGAATAATCCCAGTTGCCAACGGGCCAGGTTGTGGCAGACCTGACCAAGATGCAGCGAAGTGTTCAGTGTGGCAGTGAGCACTCCTGCCTCTGTGAGTTGCTGCATCTTGGTCCATTCTGTTTGTTGTCTTGAGCTGTCTTTCTTCCTCTGCCAAACTTCAGAGCTCTTTTTGGAGGTGATGGTGGTGGTTGTGCTCAGTGCTACCGTTTTACTTGTTGTGGAGGTCCTGGAAGAACGAACCACTTTCACCTCTTCAAAAATGCAGACACATGCTATCATCCCAGCTGTTTTGGAGGCTGGCGCAGGACGTTTACAAATCTGAGGCCAGCATGAGCTTTTTAGTGAGAACCTGTCTCCAAATAGAAGTGAAAAAGGACTGAGCATATAGCTTAACACTACCTGGCGGAATCCCAGTAGCACATGTGCACACGTACACATACATCTCCCCATATAGACACACACACACACACACACACACACACACACAGAGGCAAGTCAGTACACTGTGATGCTTCCTCTACGCCTGCTCTGTGTAGGCACACAGTACTATATTTCTAGAATTTACCTCAGGCTCCTGATCTCTGCCTATAGGCTGGGTGCTTTGTTTGTGGCAGAGTTGAGAGGTAACCTATAAAGTCTACCTTGCTGAGGGTAAGAGCTGACGCAGCCCCTGGTTGGCCCTGGGGCGCTGACACCTTCCTCACTCTTATCATGACTAATAAGTTAGTGAATCTTGCTGAACTTGGACCAAAGCAAAGGAAAAGAGAGTATAGACATTTCACAAGCTAACACACAGAAGTATTTTCATATTTAATAAGTGCTATATAAGAAGTAGTGTGAGAAAAAAAGAATTGGAAATTAAATTTTAATGAAGAGCATATGTTTTATATTTTAGGACTATCAAACCAAGTTCCACAAGCTGATTAGAAATATATCTTTTCATAGTTCTGGAGCCTGGTTTTCTGAGGCCAGCCCCTGACCCTTGTGATTAGATGCAGGGCAGCTTGGGATTCACTCTCATCATGACTAAATGGGTTAGCGACCCTACTGAGGTACATTCTAGAGATGGCAGGAAAATTCCACACTGCTTCCCAGTGCTTCCTCCATGCGACTCTTCCTGAGCTGTGTGATAAAACTGGCAATGTAAGCAAAGCTTTTTTTTTTTTTTTTTTTTTTTTTTTATGTTAAATGAACTACGTAGAAGAATAGGGAACATAAAGGGCCAGTGGCAACCTCTGAGCTGTAGAATGCAAGAGGCCTGGACTTGCACTTGCCATCCAAAGAGAGGATGGTCTTCTGGGACTGGCTCCTGAACTTATGAGCTCTGACAATAACACAGAAACAGCTGTATCCTGAGATGCCAGTTAGTACTTGAGGTGTTGGAGAACTGATGTAATGAGAAGTCCACTCAGTTTAGTGCCAGAAGGTTCTGTGCATAGGCATCCATTGCAGTAGAAGAGAAAAGAGGAGCCTGACTATTGTAAAGGACCAGAGAAGACCACTGTGAGGGAAAAGAATCCGCTGCTCGTGCCCTTCTAATAGTTTATGGTTGGCTTAGGAATTAAATGTTCCTAAGTTTAACAAGAGAGAAAACAATTTTAGGATTGGGAGTATAGCTCACTCGGGTGAGCTGAAGTTCTTAGGAGGCCCTGGATTCAGTCTCTGGTATTGAAAAAGAATGGTACACGTATACAGAGGAATCTTAGCGAAAATATAAATCCACAGGAAGAATATGAAAAGGTGATCAGATGATTGAGATAATTATAGAAGAAATAAAGGTTTAGGGCTTCTGGGAGGTAGAAGATGCAAACGGGACGGAGAGACAAAGGGTTAGTTAAGATGAGACAGCCAGGAAAAAGTTCTATCATGCACCTAAAGATACAATGCTTATGCAGATTCTGGTCGATGCTTTCTGTATTTATGAACTAGAGATGTAGGTGTAGAATTTTTTTTAATTCTTTTTTTTTTTTTTTCTTGTTTCAGAACTTTTGTTTATTTGTTTATATATTTTTATGGCCGGCTCAGCCTGCCCTGAGGGCAGGGTTGGTGCAGCATGTGGTGCCGGGGATTGAACCAAGGTCCCTGCAGCCGCCCAAGCTTTCCTAAGCAGGGGGTTAGACCACTGAGCCATCCTGCCGGGCCCTAGAATTTTCTTAATGGATAACTTCTCAGGACTTCTGTGTCTTCAGGTTTCCCAAAATACACAATATACAAAAGATGCATCTTATGTGGATTTTCTAGTCTCCTATAGCCATGTTTTGAGGTGGCAGGTCCTAAGTGCCAGCATCATCTGTTATGGCCTGAATGCTGGTGTCACCCAAACTTTATATAATAAAACTTAATTCTGAATGAAAAGCACTCAGATGTAGATCCTCAGGGCTAAGAATACAGGTCAGAGAGAACTTGTCTAACATATGTGAAGCCTTGAGTTCAGTTTCTCAGGACAGTCAAGCAAAGGTAGCCAAGCATGGTAGCATGTGCTGTTCTGCAGGCTGAAGCAGGAGAATCTCACTGGGCCCACAAGTCGGAGAGCAACCTAGACCACGGAGGAAGACCCCATCTCAGAAGAAGAGGAAATCACTGGGACATTTACGAGATGACGAAGTGACAAAATGAATAAGATTCGTGTTCTAATAAAACAAATGAGAGCTATTTTCTTCTTGTCCTATGTAAGGAAGCAACAATCATTACTGTGGTGAAGCGAACAGCAAGTCTTTTGGGGACAGTAAATTGTGGGAGCTTTGATCTTGGTCTTTCCAGCCTCTAGAGCAGTGAAAAAGACATTTCCATAGTTAAAAATTAGCCGGTATGAGGTTAATTTAGTTGTATCAGCAGGGACGGGCTGAGACACTGTCTATTCTTTGAGAACCAGTGAAAACCTGGAGAACACTCAGGTAAGAATTGTTGAGCCTTATTTTCCTTGTCAGAGACCAGTTAGAAAAACAGAACTCAGGGCAGGTAGTATGGGGGATTTATTGTGGAAACAAATTAAGCAGATGTTGGAAGAGTAAACAGTGGGAATGGGAAGAGACATTTAGGTTAACAGAAATAAGAAACTGCTGCTACTCAGTCTTCTTGTGCATCCACAGGGGAGCTGTTAACTAATTACTCAGTATTCTTCACAGGGCTGGTTTTAGTGTAGCAAGAAAAAGTGAACATCGCTAGGTGTGGTGTGGTGTACGCCTATAACCTGAGCACTCCAGAGGCTGAGGGACGAGTCCTGCCAGGAGTTTGAGACCAGCCTGGAGGACAGAGTGAGCTTAAGTCTGGCCTGACCGACTTACTGAGATCCCATCATAAACAAACATGCAGAGGGGCCAGCACGATAGCTCAGCAGACTAAAGCACCTACTTAGGTAAGTTTAGGAAAGTGCAGGGACTTTGGTTCGATTCCAGGCACCACATGCTGCACTGGCCCCGCCCATGCCCTGAGTTGGCAAGGTAGACTGGGAGTGGTGCATGCCTGTAATTCCAGCGCTTGGCAAGCTGAAAACAGGAGGATCATTACGAGTCCTAGCTGTGTAGTGAGACCCTATAACACCAAATATATATATGTATAATCAGAAAGAAAAAGAAAGGGAGAAAGAAAGGAAAACACTCTAGCTAAAACAGTCATGACGGTATGCTCTGGGAGGTCGCTGAGGAACCTGGCCACCTGAGAAGGGCTTAACCCTCAGAGAGGAGAGGATCTGGACTCTGCCCACTGAGATCATCTTAAGTGTGAGGGAGAACTAGCTGTGCCCACTGTCAGGACAATGAGCTCTCTGGGAGGCCACACAATTATTCCGACTGACAGAAAAACTGTCGGGGAGAAAGGTGCCCTTGAACTACACTCACGTTACCTGGCACGAAAGGCGCAGTTCATGGACAGCAACGAGCTTGTGCCGGGATGCTCAGCGGACCTGAACAACAGCGATGACTGGGGAGGCAGGGTCTTTATAGAGCAGGGAATGGGAGAAGGGGAGTCATAAAATGTCCTTAGTTGGGCCATGCTGCTCTGGGCAGGCAAAAATGGGGAAGGGGAGTCATCAAGTGTCCCTTGCTGGGCCAGGGTGTTTTGGGCACAGAGCATAGAGTCCTTGAAGCAAGCTGAAACAAAGCTATTTGCGTGATCAGCCGGGCGCAGACAGTCAAGGTTGCAGGACAGCTGTGGTTGGTGCATCCCAGAACATCAGAAGTGGTGCAGGGGAAGGGGACCCATGGCTGAGGGCCTTAACACAAACCACTGAGCATCGCCATTTCTGGCTGTATCACTGGGGCTGGCGATTCTTACCCCTCCCACATGCTTTGCCCAGAAGCCATCGGTGAGGCCATGATGGAGCAGGGCATGAGTCAGCTTTGAAGAAAACACTGGGCCTGAGCACATGCCTGGCAAGTGCAAGGTCCTGGGTTTGATCCTTGATACCTCAAACCAAACCAAACCAAACCAAACGAACCCACTGTACTCCAGAATATTGAACGTTTAGTTACTGGAGTGATTCTTCCAAGAAGACCTGCTGTGCTATAAGAACTTGCTCTAATTCCCTTGGTAACCTAATCACTGGCAGGCCAAGATAAATCCAAATAAATGTCTTATGGTGCTTTTTAAAAATTTTTATTTATTTATTTATTTGTTTATTTATTTGTTTTTCTTGTTTCAGAACCTTTGTTTGTTTATTCACTCATGTTTATGGCCGGCTCAGCCCGCCCTGAAGGCAGGGCTGGCGCAGCACGTGATGCCGGGGATTGAACCGCAGTCCCTGAAGCCGCCCAAGCTTTCCCAAGCAAGCGCTCCAGACCACTGAGCCATCCCGCCGGACCCCTTACGGTGCTCTTTGGAAAGCTTTTCTATTACTTTACTTCCTTCTGTGAGCTACAGAAAATAAGAGGAAAAAAGAAAATCTCAGACCAGATAAGCAAATGGAAAAGGTGCACTTGCAAATGGTAATCAGCACTACTGCAGAACTGAGGTGAGAATACAGTTTCCTGCACAGTATTTTATTTGAGGGGAAAACTGTAAGCGATCAATTATCCAGAAATCCTTCAGGTCATGGATTATCAAGGCCATTTGATGTCTTCCCCCCTCTGCTTGTACCTTTCAGACTCTGTTAACCTATCCACCAGTGTTGGTACCTCACTAACACTCCCGGGGGTGGCATTATGCATCTGTAAGGCTCACCAGCCATTTTCTTCAGCATTGCCTTTGCACAAATACCTGAAATAAGGCAAATTGAACAAAACAACAAAAAGGAAACCTCGGGGCTCATCTTGAACTTTACGATTCCAAATCTGTCCTTTTCTCCATCTGTAAACATCCATATCCAAAATACCAATTCTCAGCTCCTAGAAGTTCAATCCCTGCTGTAATTCAATAATTTCTCACCTGAAGAAAAATGTGCTTTTGTCACAGATTCCCACTTTAAGAAAGAAAAAAGAGGAAGTTATGATGCAGCTCAGGGGTAGGACATCCATTCTTTACCCGATCTCCTCATCACCCTACTTTGAAATGATGAAACCTAAATGCAGAAAAGTTAGTCACTAGGCAGAGAGTGGCAGTGCTGGGATTCAGACCTGGTTCTTTGTGGCCTCTACGTCTCTGTACTTGAAAGAAATGTCCCTAGAATTGTGAATAGGCCTAATTAAGATTCTTAACTAATTTTGTTATAATTTTACCCTTTGACATCATATTTCTGAGTTTTTATTGATTTGTCTAGAAGAGAGTTAATATTGCAGCATAGTGAAATCCTCTTTCTATAGAACACAACATTAAACACACACACACACACACACACACACACACACACACACAGAGTAATTACATGATGGGGAAATGTCAAAGAAAATCTCATGTCAGATCCTGTGTGCTTCCCTAGGGTAAAATTATCTTCTATAATAAGGTCAGGAGCATTTTTTAGATGCAAATAACGTGCACACTGGATGTGAGAAACTGCAGAACTTGCGGTTGATGAACAGACACTCTAATGTAATAACATTGAAGGGCATTTTGTTAAAATATTGAACATAGTTCCTTACAAGCAAGTTTATTTTATGAAGAATCATGCACTAAGTGTAGTAGGAAGAGCCCATATTTCAGAACGAGCCTGACAGAAGACTAATACTTTCATGTAATTGAAGTAATTTTTTACTTTTTCCATGATAACTTTTACATGTCGATGTGCAATAGGAGTAGTCTTAGTTCCTGCTAATTGAAAGACATAATTCTGAGAGAGACATAGATCATCTTAATTAGAAATAAGGTTTTTGATGTTGAGATAATGGACTTCGGTGTAGAAATGTGGAGCAAGTTCGTTTTGAATGGCAAATGGAAACATACCCAGGGCTGTCTCTCTTGTTTCTGGCTCAGGTCCCATAGAGCCTATGGTCAGGCACATTCTGAGTGTAAGGCAGCTCTGTGTGGAGGAGGAGGAGGAGTGCTTGGGCCAGTGCTTCACTTCCTGGAGGCAGAGAGTAGTGGTTGTGTGGCCGACATCTCTTCTCTGCCCTTTCTCAGCTATGGTCGCACTTACTAGAGCCTCCATCTCCTCTGACAAGTAGTCGGGGCCCTAAAGGAATTGCTGAGTCTTGCACTCACTGGGGTATCCTTTGAGATGCTCCAGGCACTTATTGCAAGTCCTGCTGTCCTTTCTTTTCCTCCTCTTGCTTCTCCTCCTCTCTTCTACTCTGCTCAAACTCTTTTCAGCCAGATTGGGCTACTTCCCCTAGTTAGAAGGAGTAGACTGTATTACACCTGATTACCAGTCAGGGAACCAGAGTCATCACGTGTAGGGGAAGAGTACCCTGGCTCTACTGTGGAGATCAGCTCACTGAAATTGGTGAACTTCAGTACCAGTAAAGCATTAAGGGTACAAAGTTTAGGGAAAGGAAACATTTTTGGAAAGGAGAATATATATATATATATATATATATATATATATATATATATATATATATATATATATATTGCAGTAGCAGTACTGGGGATTGAACTTGGAACCTTGCACTTGCAAGCAGGTGCTTATGCTGCTGAGCTATCTCCCTGGTCCTCAAGGAGAATATAGATGGCTACTCTGATAAGAACCAGGGTAGGGGGCGCCAGAGAGACAGAGGCTATGTAGGCCCTTTGTTCCCTGATGCTTTTATAGAGGAGTCAGAGACTCTTATGCTCAGCTGGAACTTGCTACAACTCAATTGTTTTTTTGGTACCTCTGTCCATGTCATCTCTTTGGGTGGTTATGTGGAGCTTCCTTCAGGCTGCTTGTTTATATGTACTCTTCAGGGCCTTATCTTTGGAGTTGGTAGTGGGTTGGTGTCTTCATCACTTTTTACTCATTGATGGGACAAATACCCAACACTCAAAATGAAGGAAGGAAAAGTTTATTAGCTCACAGTTCGTGGAGGTTTCAGTCCATATCCAGCTGGACCAAGGCTGAGTGGAACAGAGCAGAGAGCATCCAGTTCATGGCAGCGGAAACAAAATGGTGGCAGAGGCAGCCAATCAATCAGGGCAGCAGAGCAACAGCTCTAGTCTGTCTCTCTGTCTCTCTTTATATTCCTATCAGGCTCTCTGCCTTAGGATATTCACCCTAGACCACACCCATAGTCCCAGCCCTATTCAGACCAATAATCTCATCAGTACTAAAACACACAATCCCAGTGACTCATGAGTTAAGTCTCAATCTATAGAAGTCCCTGCCTAATGAATACATGAGGCTTTGGGGGGACAACTAGACATAAACCATAACAGTTGGTAAGGGGGGGCTGTACTTCATGGTTAACTTAGAGTTAGTAAGAGGGCATGTTGGTGTCTATTGTAGTCTATAATTATAAGATGAATATAGTGGGTACAGAGTGGATAACAGAGTGACCCTACAGTGAGTATATATGTTTAGATGGAATCCACTGAGCAATGTACACACACTTTAGCAAGTCACCTTCTAATAAGTGTCTGGAAGCTAATGTCCACCACTTTGAACAATGTTTATAATTGCAGAGGCCAAAGACAACTTATTTTCATCTCATGATGTCTCAGTGACGATAGTATTGAAGTATTTAGACATGTTTTTTCTTTTTCTGATGCATACATCATGGAGCAGGCTCATAGGTGGATGATATGTTAGTGCATGGGTCCCCAAATCCTGACCCTTGTGC
>PVJA010018082.1:0-40557 GCA_004027025.1 Myocastor coypus | reverse complement strand
TCTGAAGAGCCGAAGAGGGTCTTGAGAGACCTCACTCCTAGACTGACAGCAGCCAATGTATTATGTAAGTGTTTAAGGCAGTTCTGACATTTGTATCTAATAGCATCCTGACTCCGTTTCTTTTTTTTTTTTTTTTGGCGGAGCTGGGGTTCAAACTCACAACCTTGCACTCGCCAGGCAGGCACTTGTGCAACGGAGCTATCTCCCCAACCCCTGACTCCATTTCTTTACAGGATGCTTTGGAGAGTTGTAAGCTTTTATTCTAGTATGACTTTTCCTTTTTTATTAGTGTATGTTGTGGTACCCAACATTTCCAACCCTTGTGCAGAGTTGGTGCATGGGCCCACCACATCCTCATTCCTTTCTTTATTCCCTTCCCTTCCCTTCTCCCATGATTGCCTTCCTGTTTGAGAAAATCCTCTCTCCCTACTTCCTACTATCTTTGATGTTGTCCTTTATTTATAATTTGGATTTCTCATAGAAGAGAAGCCGTGTGATATTTAAGTTTGTGTGTCTGATTTATTGCACTGAACCTTGTGGTCTCCAAGAGTATTCATTTTCCTACAAACACTTGGGCTGATCTTTCTCTCTGGCAGAATAGTAAACACCATATTTTCTTTACCCACCCATCTGTTGATGGACATATAGGCTGCTTCCAAGGTTTAGAATTGAGAGTTATGCTACTATAAACATTATTACGCATGTATGTATCACTATAATATGGTGTCTCTAATTTGGGGGGAAGATTACTTAAAGTGGGAACAGAGGGGCCAAATGAAATTTCTAGCTTTAGTTGTCTGAGGAGTCTCCAACCACAGTGGTTGTACTGCTCTACACTCCCACAGCAGGGATGGGTTCCTTTTTCTCTGCAATTCCACCAATAGCTATTATTTTTTGATTAACTGATAACGGCCATTCTTCACGATATAAGATGGGATTCCACTGTGTATTATTCTGGGTTTTGTTTGTTTGTTCTTTGATACAAGGTCTCACTATGCAGTTCAGATTCATAGTAATCCTCCTGTCTCAGACTCTCCAGCACTGGTATTACAGGCATGTGCCACCACATCCGGTTTTGGGGCCAGCACAGCATACCCAGAGTTCCAAGGATCAAATTCAAGCCCTTGAGCTTGCCAGGCAGCTGCTTGGTTGTTTCTTTCACTATACAAAAGCTCTTTATTTTGATATGACCCCATGTTTTAATTTTTGGTACTATTTCCTATATTACCTTGATTCTGTTCAGAAAGTCCTTTCCTATCCCTATGAGTCCAATGGTTTTATCTCTGTTGTCTTCCAGCAGATTAAGTGTTTCTGTTTTATCCTTTAGATCTTCGATACAGTTTGGTTTTAGTTTAGTGCCTGGTAAGGGATATGGATCTTGATTCAATCTTCTGTGTGTAGAGAGCCAGTTTTTCTAACACTGTTTATTAAAGAGGCTCTCTGTTCTCCAACATGTGTTCTTAGCCCCTTTGTTAAAGATCAGATCACTGAATGTGTCAGAGCATTCAAAGTTCAAATCATGTCAGTGGGTTTCCCAAACCCATCACCATCCCAAAAGGGGCATAGAAGGGACAATATACGGGGGGGGGGGGGGGGTGTTAAGTTCCTGCTGGGAACTGGATGATGCTTTGAAAAACGGAATGTACCAAATTTACACAATGTCAAAAGACGGATGGAGAACTGAGCAGGTTCTTATCTCAGGCTTTGGGGACCACTGTGTTCCTAGGGATTTGTTCACTGAGTTACTTAAAAAGATCCCTTTCCTAGGGCCAAGCACAATTCTGTCTGCCTAGCTATTCTGAGACAGATGCGTGGGAAGTAGAATACGCTTGTTTGGCTGCTGAGTGTGACTACGTGGACCAGACCCTCCCGTGTCACCATTTCCTACGTTTTCTCTCTCTGCTGTTAAGCTCCAAATTCACTCTCCAAAACTATCTGCGACTTTTTCAGACCCAGGACCACAGAATTCTTTGTGGCCCTCGGAGCTATTTTAAAGTTTAGCATGCAAGCCACGTCCCTATTTTCAGTACACTTTCCGACACTTCTGCTGACTGTAATCCATATGGATGGATTTCTTTTTTTCCTTGGAAGAAAAGATACGGCTCTAGCGAGAACGCTGAGCTGGGCGATACTTCTCCCATGCGCTCCCTCTGCGCACGGCTCTGGATTAGCACCGCAGAAGGAGAGAGCTGCGCGCCACTTAAGCGCAAAACGCTCCAGCCTCTCAGTGTTATCTGCGCTTTCCCCGACCAGCACAACGGCTTGCAGGCGGGTAGGGCTCGGCAGCCTCGTTGCAAATCCGGTACTACGCTGGCGCATGCGCTGCAGGGCTGTGAACTCCGCCTCTGCTCTCTAATTTCACACTCCAGGGGCCCAGCTGCGAACAGCTCCGCGCATATAATTCTCATTTTAATAACAGTTTCCCTAACCTTCAGACACCCTCTCATGACATTTTTTCCACCTTTTAAAAAATTAAAATGTTCAGTCCCTTTCAGGTGAAGTCACAGCTTTGCTTTCTTTAATCATTTCTTTGCTGTCTTGACTTTGCAAATAGCAAGGCTTTTATTCTGCCTTTAGATGATTCGCGAAGCCTTCTCCAGCTGCGCTGCATTTTTTTTTTTAAATCAAAATGAATCACTCACATAATCTACATTCATTATTCCCTCTGTGCCGTTTTCTCAATAATGTCAGTCGGTACCTTCCATGCCTCTGTGATGAGCACAGAATGCATTTGAAATGCCTGCTAAAATATGCTTTTCATCTCCCCGCACATCGTAAAATAAGTTTTCTTCTCTGGGTTTCTGCAGACTGAGAAATGCTCTTAAGTTCTGGAATGAACTGCAGGACTCCAGGAGGCTCCTGTGGGACACAGGAAAGAGTTGACTAAACCCACAGTATTGTCAGGCTGCCTGGCGTTAACCCAATGGGGGAAAAAAAATTGAGAACTCTAGTGGCTGGCTTTATAAACCCTGGAAGAGTCTGGATTGGGAGTGAGGACTTTATCATTCTGGTTGTCTGCTAACTCGGGCAGTCCCTTCGGCAGCTCAGACATAACATCTATTCAGATAATACCACAGTGTGCATATCTGTTTCAGTTGCTTTTGGAAAATATCACAGGCTTTTTATGACACAAATTGTCTTGTTAGGGTTTTCTTTAATAAGCTATGGTTTTCACGTAGGACTTTCAAAAGATGACATTGGCATAGCAACCAGGAAATCAGAGACATTAGCTCAAAGTTTAACCCCAGGGAAAACAACAGAGCCCGTCTTTATTTTAAGATTTGGTGCATACCGTACCATTAGTTTTCATTTTTGCACTGTCACATTAAAATAATATTTCTCTGGAGTCTCTCACCTCCCTCAAATTTTGTGCCCAAAGACAGAGCCTTACTGGGCTTCTCCTCGTCCCGTTGCAGAGGTGAGTTTAGTAATCTCCACTGAGGATGGGAGCTTCCAGACTCTCCACCTTCCCCTCATGACAATGAATCTGGGTCATCTGGGTCTCCCCCTAGGAGATTTGAGAGTCCAAAGCTGGCCAGGCTCTCACCAAGAGAACCTGGACATCACTAAATGTCAGAACTAAGACACCGATGAGCTTCTATCCCAATGTCAACAGCCTCCAGCCACATACCTGTCTTTCCATCTCTTTGCATACCCCTCTTTGCATCTCTTTGTGTTTTCTTTGAGACCTCTGACAGGGCCAGCTACACACTTCCAAGAGAGTTCCCCCTTAAGACAAAGATGCTATAGGGGCTGGGGAGGTAGCTCCGTGGCACAAGTGCCTGCCTGACAAGTGCAAGGTCGTAAGTTTTAACCCTGGTCCCACAAAAAAAAAAAAAAAAAGACAAAGATGCCAGAAATTTCCCTACAGGAAGGTCTCTCCAAGGAAACATCAGTATGCCAGAACCCCAGTATTGTTCTTGGGGGGGGGGCATAAGGTTTCCAGGGGCCTGGGTAGATGGGAGGGCTTCCGGTTGGGGTGTGATCCTGGGCAGACTTTGCACTGCTCTGAAATCCCCTATTATGTGCTGCTGCATCTACTTAGGAAAACCCCAATTGTTCCCAGATGATTAATGCCCCAGAGATATTTGGGTTATCATAGTGGCAAAATGCTCTCTTAATCACCTGTGGCTGTTAATCATGATTGTCAACTTGAGTGGATTCACAAATGCCTAGATCAGTGAAGCACGCTTCTGGGTGTGTCTGTAGGTGTCTCCAGAGATGACAGGCTTGCAGGCTAGCACTCTGGGGGTGGGGAGCACCCTGATTGGGGGTGGCAGCCCAGATGGAAAGGCAGGGTAAAAAATGAAGTCTGCCTGCGTGTGGAGAGCTCCGTTCTGCTGGAACAGATGGGTCTTTTGTTATTACCATTGCCCATGGACGTCAGATTCCAGCTTCTTCAGCTTTGCCACATGGACCCAATTACTCTATTCCACAGGCTTCTAGCTTCTTGGAACAAACACATGCTGGATCCCCTGGCTAGCCAGCACACAGCCAGCCACTGTGGACAAGCCCGCCTCTGACCCACTAAGCTTACTCACTAAATCCCCTTGCATAACTAGATACACGAATGCCAGCCAGGCCCCCATGCCCTTGCCTGTGTCCTTGGAGGCTGCATGGGTGGAGCTTGAACACAGCTCTCTGAGCCTGCAAAGAAAACCTTATGCTCCTCCAGGAACACAGGGGGGTAGAAGGCTCTTGGGAAAGGGCCCAGGCCCCTGGAAGGCCATTACGGGAGAGTGTCTGTCATTAAGCAGGACTGGATGAGACTAGCTTCCTGGCCATCCTCATCCCCCAGCCCCACAAGCCTGCAGAGTTGCCTTGCGCCCTCTATGCTGGCTCCTTACAACAGGTGTCCCTCATTCCTTGCTCTCATCAGGTCCCTTTACTGAGATGTCACCCTGCAAAAGGCCCAAGGGCTGTGGCCCAGGCTACTCATGCTTTCACCACCTAGGTGGGTCACAAGCCTCCCACGCCTCTACCACCAGCATTCTGCAGTGTTCAAAGCAGACAGTAAGGAAAGTGCCCTGCATTTACCCATAGCAGGAGGACCCTTCCCTGGAGACCCTGGTCCTTCCACGATCATGAATCTTAGAGAGGTGGTGGGGTAAAGGAAGCTCCCCAGCCCACCCACGCATGGTCTGGGCTCCTGTCCTTGTTCTAAACTTAGTTTCTGGTCTTTCTTTTGATCCTCTCAGCTACCCAGCATCTGACCATTGATTGCTCCTCACTGTGCATTGAGCTGGAATCCAGTCCAGCCACCTGGAATGGGGAGGTCCTGCCAGACACCTCAGCCCCGGTGGGTTCCTGCTCCCGCAGCCTAGGATCCTGGCCACTCTCTGCCTGCACCGTCGGAGCCTTTGCTCCATCCTGCTCCCATCCTCCACTGTGGCCTGGACCGCATCGCTGCTGGCTGACCACCGCAGGCCTTTGCTGAGCCCAACTGCTGTCCTTTCCGCCCCTGCACCCACCGTGCTGTAGGGACACAGCCAGCCAGCAGGTGCCACCATGCTCCTCCTGCCCTAGAGCCTGCTGTGCCCCTCCTGCCTACCCCAGTGTTCACAGCACCCAAGGACTCCAAGTGGCTGGAGAAGCAACAGGGACAAACAAGTGTTAAAAATCCTGGGCATATTTTTAATGTATTTTGAGAAAAATATGTACACAGCACTCAAACCTGTTTTCACAGATATTGATGCCTGGGGGGAACCTTTGAGGGAAAAAAGAAAAAATCAACTCAAAATGTCAAGTAATTAAAATGCAAATGGCATGCAGATGAGGCAACATGAATATATATATATATATATATATATATATATATATATATATACATTATATATAATCAGTTATTTGTTATAGTTGAAACTAATCCCCATACTTTAGTGGCTTATAAAACACAAACTTAAACTAGACAAGGAAGTACATACCTGTGATCCCGGCACTTTGGGAAACTGACACAAAATTTTCAAGTTCAACCTGGGCAACTATTATAGTCCATGTCTAGATGTTTCCCCAAAGCCTCATGGCATGATGGGGCTTTTCTGAAGCTGGCTGAATCTACAGTATGTGATTGATTCCCAGTGCAGTGCTAAAATTACGGGTGGGTGATTGCTGGACGGGCACCGACCTAACCCCAGGAGACTGGATACAATATAAGCGACAGAAAGAGGCTTGTCTCCCTTCTTCCTTGCTTGCCTTTGCTGTCTTCTCCCCACCATGAGCTATTTCTCCCCTATATTCCCCTCTGCCATGCCACCCTGCCTGGAGACAGCTATTAGGGACTAAAACCTCTACAGACTGAGAGCTGAAAAAACTGTTCCTCCTTTAACCTCAGGGTCAGGTATTTTGTCCCAGCTCTAGCTTAATGCAAAAATCCCCCCATGAACCCTCCTCCACCCTCAACACCAGCCCTGGGCTCTGCGTGCCTCCACCATCCCATCATCTCTGACTGCTGCTCTTCCCTAACTGCATCTGTCCCGGCGGCCTAATCCAGGATCATCTTCTCTTCTCAGATCCTCCTCATAGTCCCATTTCCCAGGCACCCTCGGGGGCCGTTGCCCTGTCTACCACACATGGTGCAGGCAGGAGATGGCTTTTGGAAATCTGGAAAGCACCGACCTAACCTATAAATTCTAAGTTATTTAGCATGGCACAGAGTCTGGCTCCATCTGTCTCCCTGTACAACTAACTGCCCAGCACCCCTCGACACCCGTCACACTTTAGGATTACACACACACACACACACACACACACACACACACACACACGCACACACACAGCAACATGCACACATACTGATGTCATTGGTGCAAGTTCCCTGGGAGGCCCCATCTCAAGGGAGCAGCTCTCCTTTCGTCAGAGAGCCCCACTGGCGCCAAGAACAGAAGCTCAACTCCAATCAGCAGACGAGAACAGTTACTGACCCACACAACTTAGCTGCTATCCAGAGCAGTGGTTCTTCAGAGGCAGTTTTGTCTCCCAGAAATCCCTGAGGAAAGTTTTGCTATGAGGGGAGCGGGGGGCGGCTGATGTGCTACTGGTATCGAACTTAACAACAAAACATTGCTCAGGACGGTCCTGACCGCAAAGAATTACCAAACCCAAAGTGTCAACAGACAAGAGATTGAAAAAAGCTCCTCTGGGAGCAACGGGATCAGGCATGGCTGGATCCAGCAGCTCAACTTCTATCTAGCACTTTGTTTTTCTCTGCGTCAGCCTCACCCATAGCCAGCAACTCTCTGCTCTTTGTCTCACTCGTACCCTCAAAGAAACAGAACCCCAGAAAGAGAGGTTTCTTTCCAATAAATCAAACTAAGTCTGGGCACTGCTGTATTTTGTTAACCATCCAAGAATCGCTTCAACCTGTGGGGGTGCTGAGGTGCAGGGAGCCAGGAAAACACACTGGTTATCTAGGCCTGGGAGCCTGAGGCCAGCTCTGAGGCCTGTAGCTGGGGAAGGTCATGCCCCACAAGGACTAGAGAGAGGAGGGACCATTTGCCTGGAATGACCAGACAAAGCAGGATGGGACACCGGCCTGATGGCACAGCCGCTGCTGCCCCACCCTATGCTTAGGAATGTGGAGGCTCACAGTGCTGAACACACTCCACGGGTAAACAAAAGGATGGAGAGGAGACAGAGACCGAAGGCACGTGCAGGTTCACTCGACTGTGAGAAAGTGTGTACAGCAAAGCATTCGCGGGGACTTTCTTTGTCTTCTTTCTTGTTATTAGGTTGAGGAAAGAATTATAAATATGTGTAACATGCAAATACCTTCCACATGGTCAATGAGTACAAATGAACTTGGGCAGGAGTAAGTATTTCTGGGAAGGATAACATACATCGGGAATGTGGAAATTATCGCCCAAAACAACGGTGCTGTTAACCACATATTCCCCTCCAGGCCCCATTTCCGTAGAGAGATCATGCTGTATTTACCTGTGCTTAAAGATTAAAGTTTGGGGATGGTGCCTTAATTCCATAATGAAGAGAAAGAATGCAAATCTTCTGTCTCCAGGAAAGGAGATCAGCGGCCCTGAGGCTGGGGGGGGGGGGGGGGGAGGCTGGCTTGCAGCAACCTCAAAGCTGGGGGAGACTGGAGCCCTGCAGGGACACGGCAGGCTGGGCAGGCTGGATAGGCTGTGGGTGTCCTACCCATGGGGCGGCACTCAAAGGGGGAAGACTTCAAAAACACACAAAGGAAAAGAGCTCCCTGGGATAATAAAGTCGACTTTACGCCCTTCCCTCTGCCTGCGTGGCAGCTTGTAAAGGGTTCCGTGACCCCATCCCCCACAACCCTCGCTATTCCTTAAACCTACTGGTGTCCTCTTTACCCCTTCAGTCCTCTGTCCCTGTCATTGCTGGGCTTCTGCACCAGCTGTTCCCTCAAATCTCCCATGGTGGTCTCCTCCTACCCTTTGGGACTCAGCTACCCCAGAGCCCCCACCCCTGTGACTGTCCCAGCACCCAACCTGTTGCCTTTGTGGTGACTTGATCATCTGAAGTCACCCTCTGGCTCACTGGTCTCAGCACCGTGATCCTTGTAATGAGGCTGGAACTTCCTGAGAACAGGTGGATGGCGTCCACTCGAGGTCCTGGCAGCTGGTGTGGCAGCTGTGAAGATAGGCCCAATCAGTACTTGTTAGAGGCATGAACAGAATTGC
The DNA here is from genome assembly GCA_004027025.1 of Myocastor coypus. Classification (NCBI taxonomy): domain Eukaryota; kingdom Metazoa; phylum Chordata; class Mammalia; order Rodentia; family Myocastoridae; genus Myocastor; species Myocastor coypus. The sequence continues at coordinate 31,900 of PVJA010018082.1, read as the reverse complement.
AAGTGGGTGCTGCTGCTGCTGACTGCTTCTGCTTGGGGTGGGGGGTGGGGGGTGGATGTGATCTGTTCCGTACCTTTGGTCAGTAACATGGGCCTGGCCGGAAGGAGATGGTTCCTGCTCTGGATGGATCCTAGTCTGACTCAGGACCTCTTTTCTAGCCTGTGTTCTGTAGACCCAGGAATCTTGAACTGTCATTTTCCTAAGCACAGAGGCCATACAAAATCAAGTAGATACTGTAATCATCCAGCCTGTGCTCTATAAGTGTGACCCTGCATCCCCCTTCCAAGGGACACTGGAGAGATGGTGCTTCAGGCTGCAATGAACTCAGCGGGCAGCTGGATCCTCATAAGCTGGTATTTAGCAGTCTTTGGAAATGGGTGGTTCCCTGCAAGGGGGACTTTGGGCAACCTGTTCCCGTGGGCAAGAAGATTTCCTTGGGAAATCTCAGCTGCGAGCCTTCAGTAGTCTGGCCTCCTTGCAGGCAGTGACAGACACATGCCTTGTCCTGAGGGACACATCGTGGCACCTGTCCAAGCCACAAGCCCGCCTCACCTGGGCCATTGTCGAAGCCTGCCAGCAGGCTTCCCTTTGTCCCCTCTTGCTCCAAAGGCCTATTTTTTACACAACAGCCAAAGAATCTGGGAAAGCCTAGGTCAGGGCCCATCCCACCTCTGCTCAGAACGCTGCATGACGCCCACCTACTCAGGACTTACAGAGGCCGTGAAGCCCTGCACATCCTGCTCCAGGGCCTCAGTAACTTCAGGACCTCCTGCTCCCACTATACCCCCACATCCTGGAACGTGCCAGGAGCACAGCTGTCACCCACCGTGCCCATGTAGTTCCTTACCTGGAAGACACCATGGCCGGTGCCTCAGCCACTTCCAGTCTTTGGTTATATGATGACTTCTTGGAGCATCTTCCTGGTCCATCCTATGTAGAGCTGCCAGCCACCCTCATGGTGGACTGAGCCATGGCGTCCCATGTATGCCCACCCACATCCGGGCCCCTGCTGCCCAAGAGTATGTATGCATTCATGGCAGAGGAGCTATCCACATGTGGAGGACACCGAGGAGATAGGCCAACCTAGGATATCTAAACTGCCTGAGTCATCACAAGGGTCCCTACCAGAAGGAGCCAGGAGGAACCAGAGAAGGTGACCCTGGGGACAGAGGGTGAGTGAGGTACTCTGTGGAAGGAGAAGGGGCTGCCAAGGACTTCAGGTGGCCACTGGGAGCTGAAAAGATGGAATCCAGTTCTCCCCTCAGTGTCCAGCAGGACTGGCCCAGCTGATACCCTTCCAGCTTCCTACCACCAAAATGGAAAGAGAGGGCATAAGTGCCTGCCTGGCAAGTGCAAGGTCGTGAGTTCGAACCCCGGTCCCACAAACAAACAAACAAACAAAATGAAAAGAGAAAGAACTTGTGCCAAGGCACCACTTTGTGGGTGTTTGCTTGAGCAGCCTTGTCAGGTAGAAATGGGGGAACCCTCCACACCTGTGTGTCACCGGAGTGCTCCACTACGCCTGCTCCCTAGGGCACAACGTGTCCTTCTCTTTGCATTCCTTGGACACCTGTTCTGTGATATTATTCAGGGTGACAGACACATAGATATTAAATACGGTAATTATCTAGTCTATGAAGAAAATGAAATGCGGCAGTGTGACACACCATGAAGGTGGGGCAGAGGTGTCTCTGACCATCATAAATGACCTCGTGGAGGAAGCAACTTTTAGGCTGGGACTCAGTGAAGGGTCAACAGGAGCTGAAATGCCTAGAACCAAAGACAGGGGCCAGGGGCAGTGTCAACACAGGGAATATAAAGCTCTGAGTGCACTGGGACCTCCAGGGTGCAAGGGGACACAGGTCACAAAGGCAGAAAGAGGCCAAGGAGAGAATTTGGGAGAGGGACCTGAGCAGTGGAGAAACCTGGACAAACCGGACTCCCTCGAGGCTCCTGGCTGCACTCTGGGAGTGGAGAAGTCTGGGAGGGGAGGTAAGTATGGCCAGTCTAGAAGGAGGTGGGGGGGTGGTGACAAGAGGAGAGACCCAGGGACCTCCAGGAGGCAGATCATCAAGGCCACCACTAGTGAACTGGATGTGGGGGAAGAAGGGCCTGAGGGATGCTAATGGCATCTGCCAGGGCCACTAGGACATGATGCTGGGCTGAGCCGGAGGAGCAGGCAGAGCCATAGCCAAAGCCCTCTACAGGGTGGGAAGAAGACAGCTGAGTGACAGTGCCCCATTGCCCCATCCAGAGAACATTCAGAGAGCTCAGAGCCACAGACCCACAGTGCAGGGAGGAGGGGTGGTTCCTGTGTTTGGGAAGTGATCAGAACCGTGTAGCAGGGGTGACAGGAACCAATTTACCCAAAGGGTGTCTGGCTCCCTCTCTCCATGCTCAGAAATCAGAGCTCACAGTAATTTCATCCACTGAGGTCCTAGGGACCTTGGGTCTACTGTGACCCTTGCTCCTGGAGACACCTGGCTGGAAGCCAGCAGGCAGTTCTCTAACTTCACCACCACCTGTCCTGGAGGCTGCTCCCCTCCTCCAACCTTTGGGCTCTGGTACTGGGAAAGAGGGAAACGGGAAACAAAACAGACATTCCACTCACCCTGTTTTTCAACACAGTGTGGTCTTAGCCAATGCAAATCAGCAAGAGGAGTGACAGGGGTTTTGCTCAGGGTGATTCTTTGTGGTAAAGGACTGTCCAGGCGCAGTCACAGCTCACCGCAAACACAGCTTTCCTTCCCACCACGCAGGGTTGCAAGCAAATGGAACTCTCGAAATGGTTAAGGACCTGGGGTGAGCACCCACCCACCCCCAGGGGTACCATTCCCTGGCCCCTGGGTGAGGCTGTTTACAAGCTCCATGCATGCTCCAGGGCCTGCGAATACTGCGCTGCCGACTGGCCACAAGCCCAGAGAAACTGAATGCTACTTCCTGAGCATTTGGCCCTGCAGAAATAGACAGTTCCATTAAAATGTGACAGCGTGGGGGGAGGACAGGAGGGCCTCACACACAAAGCCAACCAGGCAGCGGGCTTTTATGGAGCATTTACGAAGAAACAAAGATGCCCTCCGTGGGCACAAGGCGCTCGTAGTGATGCCTAAGAGATAAATAAACAAACAGGATGGTCGCCCACCCGTGGTGGCAAAGGCAGGAGGAAAGCTCTCCTCTGCCAAGCTGAGTTCTGAATCGCAGATACTGGCTGATGCGCTAGCACGGCGCCCGGTGTGCTTAGCATATCTTGAAAGCTATTTCTGTCGTGGAAAGGGATGGGCTGAGGTGGGACAGAACGAGTGGAAAGAGGAGAATAGACTGGGAAAGAATAGCATCGAGCAGGAAGCACCAAGTATAGCATGGTGGGAAACTGACTTTCTTACCATCTCATTTCAGATGGGTAAGCGTGTGAGGCAACCTGTATCTCTTATTTGGGGTCATGATCAAAACAGTTGGGAAATGACAGTATATGTAATGTGGTTCCCCCAGCGAGATCGTGGGACAGTGCAGGTAAGCCTAGAGATCAGAGCGAAGTGTAGTGTTGCTCCCCATGAGAACAGGCCTGTGCAAAAGAAACGGCCTTTACAGTGGCCAGGCTAGCAATGGGAACGAAGCAGGCGGCCCTCAGAATCCTACATCAGGATCTGGGAGTGATTTGCAGGCACAGAGCAACTGCGCACATGGCTGCCATATCCCTGTCTGCTTTAGGGGGCCCCAAGCACCCTGGGTGAAACGACAGGACCATGCTCCTTAAGGTGGAGAGGAGGACAGCGGAAAACAGCAGGGTTGAGAACTTTCTCGCAGGTGGTACTAGGAGGTACCAGCCCGTGCCTACCCCAGTGTCACCACCCACGCATATATCTAGGTGCCTCTGCCATCCAAGCCCAGGCTCGAAGAGGGTCCAGTGGATTTTGAAAAGAATTCCCCAGGGCCACTGGCCCAGCTCCTCAGAGCCAAGCCTCCTGCTGCAACCGCCCACGTGATCCTCAGCACTGACTGTGGGCTCCTAGGACACTGAAGGTCACACTCAGGATGGGAGGGGGTAGCACCTCCCCCCACCCCAGGCTCACCCCACCCCACCAAAGCCTGCAGCACGTCAGTCCCCAGACAGATGGAAGAAAAGGAAATGTCAGGAGCTGGACAAAAGGGGCAGACTGTGGCACCCTCCTGGCTGGAACGGGGATGCGGGGACAGTCCCACAATACTCATGCACCACCCCACACAAACGTGGGGGCTAGTAACAGTGCTTATCTAGTAGTGCAAGGACTAAGTGAGCCAGCACACTTGGCACAGCACTTGGCTCATAGATGTATTTTCTACTGCCAGGTTTTTTGGTTTGTTTTTGTTTTGTTTTGTTTTTTTGGTCGGGGGGGCAGGAAGTTGCAGAGGAGTCCCAAACACAAAGACGGCACATGAAGATGTCAACATAGACCTGCGAAGAGCTGTTGAAGGCATGAACACAGTCGCCAGCTGAACATCGGCTGCCCTGAGCGCCGTGCCACAAAGCAGGGCTTGAATGGGATCCTGGCAGCTTCCGCCCTTGCCAAGTTCCACGTGCTCCATGCCCACCTCATCCCTGAGGGGTTTGACAGGTGCCCGCGGCACACCCCAGCTGTTGGGCTTCCCCCGGGGACCCCAGAATAGCCCTGGTCCACCCAAGTTCTGAGTAAGTTTGTCCTCTGCCCCATCTGCACAGCTGTAAGCCTGTGATAGAGACCAAGTATAGCAGCCACCTGCCAGGTGTGCGATGGAAGAGCAGAGACGGGGCGTCTGCCGAGGGCAGCTCTGCCTGGGCCTCACGTGTGGCTCCCTCTTACAACCCACAGCTCCCATCAGACACCAGGAGGGGGGTGTAGTATGGATGGAGCTGTGCTAAAGACAGGGCCAGGTCGTCACCAGGGGCTTCCAACTCAGAACACAGGGAGCTTCTTCAGAACTCAGGGTGGAGACCCAGAGCTGGGGAACTGGGCAGGAGGGGAGGGGAGGCTCTGCAGCATCCATCACGGTAGGGAGACCAGCTCTGGCAGTGAGGCTGGGCTCTGCCCCTGCCACACAGACACCACCGACCCAAAGTGGGGAGCAAGCTCACGTGGGGCAGGGATGGGAAGATCAGGGAAGGAGAGACGCAGTGACCTTTCCCCAGTGGGTCCAAGAACAACTGCCCTGGCAGAGACAAAGGGACACAATCAGGAGCCGTCTCTCAGGAGACGGAGATAACAGACCCTCAGCCCCGGCTCCTCCTCATGGGGTCTCAAGGGACAGAGGTGGGGGGGTGGAAAGATGCATCCAGCCCTCTCAGGCGGCCACATGAAGGTCTGTCCTTTCCTACCTGAGGCGGCATACATGCGCTTCAGGATTCCACAAACGCTGGGGCCTCAAAGTCTGCCCTGGCTTCTCCTGCCCTGGGCGATTTCCTGAGTCCCCCCACCATGGGCTTCATGCTTTGCTACCTCACAAGGGCCTGCTATTGGACACCCTCAGTCCTGTCCCACCCCTGGGGGGAAGAGAACGCTCTGACAGCGCGCCCACCATGCGAACAGGGCCCTCTAACGCTCCCAGGCAGCTCCCACCCTGCACACTCTGGGCCCCAGAATCTGGCAGGGGCGGTCAGGATTGCAGCCGGAGGAGTGCTTCATGCTGTAGAAGTAATTCTCCAGACCGAGCTCTGCCAAGAGCCCAGCTGTTTGGCGATTTCTCTTGGAAGCTGCTCTCCAGTCGGGGAGCCAGATTGGGGGTGGAGACCCCTCCTTGGCCCCTTCAGCGGCCCCTCACATTCTGCGGCCACCGAGCTGCAGGGAGCACAGGCGATTTCACGGTGTTTATGGAGCCCGCGGGAGGCCATGCCTGGGCATGTCCCTGCCTAATGAAAGGACAGCGGCCAGTTGTCCTCCATCAGAACTCACAAAAGATGATTGCTTTGGTCCCCGGGGAGCGTCAGATGCAAAAATCTGGCGCCTGCCACCTGGCATTCTTTGCAAGTGACCCTTTAAGGAGACAGCATTGTGAGCACTGCGCCTCCATCCCAGTCCCTGGCAGAGCTGTCAGCCCGCAACTTGGGGACAGGAGGATGATGCCCTGAAATTGCCACTGTCACCTCACATGGGGCTGGGGCTGGGGCTGGCTTTGCGTGGGGCTGAGGGAGACTTGAACGCTCCTCATTGTGGAGTCAGAGGACCTGGCAGGGCGGGATGCAGGCTTGCTCACAGGAAAAGGCTGTCTCCTGTTCCTGGGTGGATAGCCCTGGCGTCATCTCACCGCCCAGCACCCAGGAGGAGCCCGGGAAAACAGGCGCTCACCATCCACTCTGGGCTGAACAGCCCGAGCCCTGCAGCCACCCAGACCCTGGCTGGCCTGCTGAGGCCTTGCAGAGAAGCTTCCCCTGCCTCATCTGTGCCCCCATATGCAGCCCGCTGCCACACACCCTACCACTCCCCAACCCTGGTGTAAACAGCTCCTGCTGCTTGCAGGGCTCGCCAGGCGCTGTGGACTCAGGGAGCTTTCTGAAAACTGTGTCTAGTGTCCCACAGAAGTGAGAGCTCTCTCACTGGCCTCCTGAGATCTCAGCCAGGAATTCTGGGCGTCCTCTTCCCAGGTCAGGGAGCAGGGCCCCGGCTGCCCTTTGGACCTGCTCATCCTCCCTATTTGCCGCCATCTCTACTCGACCCACTGTCTTCCAGAGCTGGGCCCAGGGTCTGTGACCCAAATGCCTATGCTGTGCCGTCCCCCTGCCTGGCTGCTTGCCCTGCTGTGTGCAGTCAGTACCAAGATCACTACACAGGGGAGATTGGTCTGGGACCTGGAGATTGGTCTGGGACCTGGAGATTGGTCTGGGACCTGTTCCGTGGTGTCGGGCAATGGAGGTCTTCCTCGCTTGCCTGTCTGGCACCTGCAGGCCCTTCTGGGCAGGGGGTTGACTGCCGTCCCTGACACAGCAGGAGGACTCACACCCAACGCTTCCTGCCTCCCCCTCTCCCCAGGGACACTGTGCTCCACAGCAGGGGGCAAGGGAGGCAAAGCCTGGACCCTGCTGCCCAGGGCTAGGGTTTCTGTGTCCTGGCCACCGCCAGCAATGGAGCCCTCTTGGATGGCGTGCTTGGGTTCTGTCAAACACTTCCCACTCAGCCCTGGGTCCCCCACTCCACCACAACAGCGATGGTGGGCTGTGTGGGGCTCCTCGGATTCCCAGGCCTGTGCCTTCTCCTCTCCCCTACATCCGAGGACCCCTCAGAATCCACCTGCTGGGAAGCGACTCTGGGACTCGGATTCCACATTCAGTACTTAGGAAGCAAGCAGGCTGCAAGCCAGTCACTGCTGGCTGGCTGGATCTGTCACTCCGCTTCACCCCACTGGATCCTCACTGTGCAGCACACGCACGTGCAAGTATGTGCACACACACACACACACACACACAATTGGATGCTGCTGCCACATGTGACAGCAGGAGCGTTCCACAGCCAGTAGCTGAACTGCATGAACAGGCTGTGTCACCCTGAGGCTTTTAACCTCACAAACAGGTGTCAGGCTGGTCGCCATAGAGACAAGTAAGGGAGCCACCAGGGTCACCGCGGAGCTAGTAGCTCCTCTCTGGGCAGGTCCTGTGGGGCTCTGCAAGGAGGCACAGGCGTAGACTGGCATACTGGTGATACCTGGCTTGCCCCACCTCTGAGTAGGGTAAGAGAGTGTCTGTATGAGTGTGAGTGTGTGTGTGTCGATGTGAAAATTATGAGTGTGAGCAGAGAAGAGAACACGCAGGAGCAAGCCCAAGGACCTTGGAAAGGGGTGGCTGGGCCCACTTCCAACAAGCCGCCAGCATGGCCCCCGAGCTCTCTCTGCAGGGGCCTCTGCAGTGGAGCTGGCACCCAGAAGCAGTCCTCAGGAGGCAGGGCCAGGGCCGCCCAGCTGTAGGCCAGAGCTGGTGAGCCAGGGAGGTGACAGGAGCAGCCCCATGGCCCTTCTCCCTCCATCTTCCTTCTTTACAGCTTTGTGGTCTTCCCCACCCTTAGATTGCAAACCTTCTGTCCTGGTGTCACCTTGTGTGTGGAGACAGAAGTTGGCAGGCATCTCTAATGCAGCCTACAGTTACAAACCCATTCCCTGCTGTGCCTCAGGACACACATATGTGCATGTGCGCACACACACACACATCCCTGTTCACATAGAAACCATTTCCCAGCCAGCGCTTGCCCCGCCACACGGTGCACTCTGCAATGTCCTCACCGAGTGACACACACTTAATGCCCTCATGGCCCCACCCCTACCTGCTAGTGGCTCATCCATCTACCACTCACATCCTCCCATAGCCCCAAGAGGACAGGGACACACCTGCTTGCACCCTGATGAATCCCAGGGCTGTGAGTGCCTAGCATGGGGCACACACTCAGGTGATGTTTCTGGAGCTCTCACCATAAAGAATGGAGCCAGGGGCCCAGCAGGATGGTTCAGTGGTCTGGAGCGCCTGCTTAGGAAAGCTTAGGCAGCTGCAGGGACCATGGTTCAATCCCCAGCACCACATGCTGGCCAGCCCTACACTCAGGGCAGGCTGAGCCAGCCATAAAAAATGGATAAATAAACAAAAGTTCTGAAACAAGAAAAATAAAATAAAATAAAAAATTCTAAAAAAAAAAAAAAAGAATGGAGCCGGCTATGAACTGCCCACACCCTCCCCAGAAGGTACCATGTGCAGAAAAGGGACCTCAGGGTCATTCTGATGGCTACATGCTCCCCTCTGGGTTATTTGTGGACAACCCCACAGGACAAACTTGACAACACGACCTTCTGGGATAGGTCTGCAGGAGAAATCCTCACAGGCTCCTGCGCATCGAGCTCACCCATCTCACACTGATCTCACATCTTTAGCCCTCGTGACAACCACATGGTGCCCAAGCTGGGCCATGAAACCTCTGTCGACCTCAGTCCCACCTCAGGAATTCAGACACACTCAAACTTCAGAGCAGCACAGAATCCAAAGAGTTGGGGGCCAGGTTGTTTTCATTATTTGTGATCAGAACTTGTATGTTTGTTTTATACTAAACCAAATGTCTTTCCCATAACTTTTTATAAATTGCCCCCTGCCCGTGATGGGGGTCAGTATTTGAGTGTGCCCTCATCAAGGTGACCGACTTTGTCTGATGGTCCTGTAGCATGCTGACTCGCGATTTTAAATAGCCAGCTTCTATCGAGTATTGTGTAATAGACTTATTGGAATACGAAAGAAACCAGAAGCCCCCACCCCGACACCGTGACAGAGCTCCCGCTGGAGCTGTGTCCTGCTGGCTAGGATGACAGCACAGCGGGAGGGGCGGCAGCCCATCTGTTCTGGTCCCCTGAGTTCTCAGCACCCCGAGACATCTGCTTCCCCCGCCACAACCTCTGCACCTGTGTGACCTCGTGGCAGGTACAGACCCAAGGGACAGGGACACAGCTGGCTGGTACAGCCTCCTGCAAGGTCACATTTCTAGGAAAGGGAATCGACACCTACCACAGAGCCTCACATTTCTCTCGGCTCCGGGAGCTTAAATAAGAGGTAGGGGTTCTCCTCCATGAGCGCAGTATTGGTCTTCTAAGAACTAAAGTCATGCTTATTTCAAAACGTTTGAGAAATAAATAAAGAAGAACCGTGTAAACCCCCACTGATTGATTCCAACAGCCAGAGACAAACAGCATTACATTTTGATGTGTGGTATTCCTGGTGCTTAACATATGCACACAGGCACATCTAACAGACTACACACACACACACACACACACACACACAGAGTTTGCTTTATTAAAATGAAACAGCGCTTCCTTTTCAGTGAACAATACTTCATCTCCACATTGCAGGTCACATTGTCATTGTTAGCACTGGCATACATGGATGTACTATAACATTTTGAATTGATTTCCTACTTTTTGCAAAGCAATGCCATCTATTAGGGGTAATATACCTTAAGCCAAAGCTTTTCTCTTAGAGAATCCAAGACTAGAGATTGTCAGGCCAGTGAGATAGCTCAGTGGTCTAAAGTGCCAGCTTCAGCAACCACAGGGACTGCAGTTCAATCCCCAGCACCATATGCTGCTCCAGCCCCACTCCCAGGCAGTCTGAGCTGGCCGTAACATAAATAAAGTTTAAAAAAAAAAAAAAAAAAGACTAGAGATTGTTGCTCTTGGGTAATATTAGGAACTTTGGTTTCCTTCGGCGGATCTTTTATCATTCCCAAACGATGAACCCAAAATAGTCTAAAATAGCAGGAAGAGCTCCAGCGACCGTGCACACATCCCGGCTCGGAAAAAGGAATAAATGAGAAATGGATGAAAGATAGACTAAGCCATCATAGAAGAGGGCTTCCCAGCATGCCCCCAGAGCTCTCGTCAGCTCCACTGGCCACAACCTGGCCACACAGCCACCACCTCACCACAGCTGAGGCTGGAAATGTGACTAAACCCAGAGATGCAGGGAGGCTGCACCCAGGTCTGGGACCAACGAGCGACACTAGATTCTGCTTTTTTCCACTTATAACAGATCTCAGGCCTGGCAGGATGGCTCAGTGGTCTAAAGCCCCTGCTTAGGAAAGCTTGGGCGGCTTCAGGGACCACGGTTCCATCCCCGGCACCACATGCTGCACCAGCCCTGCCCTCGGGGCAGGCTGAGCCGGCCATAAAAATGAGTGAATAAATAAATAAAGGTTCTGAAACAAGAAAAAAAAAAATAAAATAAAATAAACAATTCTTTAAAAAAAGAAATTAAAAAAAAAAAAGATCTTTAGTGATTCACGTTGCATATTTTTCTATGTGCTTGGGATAAATTAATATAAATGTAACTTTGGACCAGAAGTGACCCATTTTGATTTGGACAGGTACCAAAAATTTCCAAACTGCCCTCCAGAAAGTCTGTGCCAGTGAACTCGCCCAAAGATAAGGTCTGATCTCCTGCAAAGCCACAGCTGAGCTTCAATGACTCCCAGGTGCCCCCGTAGACAGCACTTTCTTCCCAGAGCCAGCTCTTCCACGGAGCCAGGGGCGGCCCTGCTGGCTTCCAGAGCTCAGGATCCTCCCACCATGTGTGGAATGAATCCTAATTCCTACTCGGCAGGTGGCATTCCTGCCTCCCAGAGGCCACCATGCCCATACTCAGCCCTGCCGCACTCCCAAGGTCCTCTCCAGGCCTGGCATGTGGCCTGCTGACCTGTACATCTCTCTCCCTGCCCCACTTCCTGCTGTCTGTCCCTGCTGAGTGTTGCCAGGTCAGGGTGGCTGTCCCAGTGCTCAGCAGCCCTTGTCCTCCTCACCGTAGCCCCTGGCACCAGCTGAGACCAGGCATCACAGCGAACTTTCACTCCAGTGCCAGCTCTCTGCTGCCCACACAGGCAGTGGAACAAGTGACTACGTAGTTGTCGGTTGGTGCCCCACTAACCCTCCTCCTCAGTGTGTGACCACAGACGGGCTGGAAAGACCCGCATAATTTAACTGAATCCAATGGATCCAGGCACATTGCCATGAAGTGCTTATCTATTGGACATAGATGAGTTTGTGTATATGTGTACGTGTGTGTAGAAGGGGCAGCTTTGATACAAGAGACATTTCTTACCTAGGGTGAAATTTTAAACATAAAACTAAAAAGCCATAGCCCCTTGTGGACAGGAGAACTGTACAGGAATATTTCAAACTGGAAATAATCCAAATCCTTATCAGCAGGAGAACTCAGGATTGTCTCCTGCTCCCCTTGCACATTAGGAAACCATGGAAGAGAAAACATGAACCCGGGGGCTGGGGAGATAGCTCCAAGGCACAAGTGCCTGCTGGGCAAGTGCAAGGTCGTGAGTTCGAACCCTGGTCCCCCCCCCCAAAAAAAGAAAAAAGAAAACATGAACCCACTGAAGCTACAAGGCCATCACAGACAGGTCTGTGGAAGAGAGCAGAGAGCAAAAGATGGCCCCCAGAAATGCCCAGCGTGAGTGTGGACACGGGTGGGCTCATCCAGAAGATTCCTTACTACCCAAGTTCAACATGTTCTGCTGCAGGGAAGCATGCAGGTGTGGTGCAACTCTGAGAAAAACGCAAGAATGATGCAGAGCAAAAAGCACTGGCTGGGGAGATGGCTCCGTGGCATAAGTGCCTTCCTGGCAAGTGCAAGGTCATGAGTTCGAACCTGGTCCCACCAAAAATAAAAAAAAAAAAAAAAAGAAAGCACTGGCCTTTGTGGGACAAGGGGTGAGACGGAAGAGGCCCCTGGGGAGCAGCAGAGGGCCCATTTCCTCACACTTGGGGTCCAGTATGCCTGTGGCACATGAATTCATATTCTTTATGCACTGCGTGTATTTTACAAAGCCTTTTTTCTTTCAATATTTAGTGAGACAACTGTAAGTAAGATGTTAGATAGCAAGAATGCAGAAGGACATCAGGAGGCCAAGGACCCTTGTCCTGCTCAAAGGACTGCACTCTCAAAAACAAGTGACAACACAGGCTGGATTAGCTGGGGCTCCCCAGTGTCCTTGCATGGGCCTTCCAGCTGTGTGCAGGGCTCGTTGGCCCATGCTTATGGGTTTATCTGCACCCAGCTTCGAAAAGGAATGATAAGGTCTGGTTCTCCTTCAAAAATAATTCTCAGATTAACCTCTCTCCCTGGTTTTCTCATGAACTAACTTGCTCTAGCTTTGCTTACGTCAATGGTTCCATTTTTATTTTAATATCTCCTTAAAGAGGTAGGCCTACATGTACAATTTTTTTTTTTTTTTTTTGTGGGACCAGGGTTCGAACTCACGACCTTGCACTTGCCCAGCAGGCACTTGTGCCTCGGAGCTATCTCCCCAGCCCCTACATGTACAATTACAATTTTATCTGTCAATCACGATAAGCATGGTTTAACTCATTATTATTATTATTACTATTATTATTTGCCTTCTTTATTTAGTTTTTTAAAAACATTCCAGTTCCTAGGCATATTAACACTCTTTCTATCTCATAAAACAGAAACCAAGTCCAAACTTTAAGAGAAGAAAGATTTCTTACACACCTGAGAACTTCACAGGCCTATCTTGCTTGGGGACTGCTAGATCTGCGCTGCGGCCTCAAGTGGCCTCAGAGTGGATTCCTTTTTCCTCTCCTCTGGCTCCTCTTCCCTGGCTGTGGCTTTTTTCTCAGGGAGGTTCAGTCCCTGAGCTGACAGAGAACACTAGCTTCCCTATAATCCCTGCCCTTGTCCTCAGTGGCGGCAGCAGAAACAGAGGTTCCCGTGAGAGTCCAGGCTGCTCGCCATTGGCTGCCTTGAGTCACGTGCCCATCACTGGACCAATCACTGTGGCCAGGGATGGATTAGGGTACCACGTGGAAGTAGGAAGGTCCCTAAAATGCCACACTCAGCAAACACACACTGGAGGAATCAATACATGATCCCGATAACAGAGGATGGAAAAAAGAAAATACCAACCCTCGTTGGCATTCTGCAACCAAAGGGCTGAAAATCCAAGCCAGTGAGTGGTGGCTCATTTTTGTCAATTAAGCTGAGCCACAGTGCCCAGGATGCCATCAAACATTATTTGAGAGGTTTCTGCGAGGGCATTTTTGGATGAGATTAAGATGACCCTGGTGGAAGCTGTGAAGGAAGCACATGCCCTCTGTATAATGTGGATGAGCCTCCTCCAATCAGGGGAACAGAAGAAAGGGTTGGGTTCTCACAAGCAGGAATTCTTCAGTGGAAGCTTCAGGCCTGAGCAGCCCAGCGCATCCTTCTCAAGTTTCCAGCCTGCCAGCACCCCGCTCCCCCAGGTGCTGGACTCACCAGACGCGGCCGTCATGTGAGCCAGCTGCTTAGGACAACTCTTTCTGTACACACACACACACACACACACACACACACCCTGTGGGCTCTGTCTCTCTGGAGCTCTGACTCATTCCACACACCGCACCTCCATCCCTCACAAAAGCATCCTTACTGAGATATTTTCTGAATAAAGGTCACTCCAAGACTCCTCACCCCTGGGCTATAGCTGACTTGGTGACAGACTTAATCTATCTCCATCTGCTGGCACCTCCCACGTGGAAAAGGCCACCAGGCAGACTGAAGCTGCCAACCCCATCAACAACTCCCATTTCTCACTTTTTCCTTAATGTTGATTTTTATGCTCTCTTCAGAGACCCAGACACAAAGACTAGCAGATAGGGGGTCGAGTCAGTAACCAATAAAAAATGGTATTTGGACAGGGAGTGTGGGGGGTTAACTACTACTATCTTGAGTAAAGAAGGGGAAAGGAAGGGAGGGAAAGAGGTTGTTTCCTGACAGGATTGTGGGGAAGATTCTGCTGGGGATAGATCCCCGGGGTGGAAGTCGGTCTGTCCCTGCCTCTGTCTAAGATAAGGCCCCAACAGTTTTCTTCCACAGGTTGAATCTATCTGGCCCCTGTCTGACTAGCCTAAATGAGCAATTCCTACTGGCTCTCACCACCCAAAGCCCTGGATATCCTGCTCCTGCCCTCCAAGGTTTGGGGTTTCTGTTGTACAAACTTTCTGGTCATCCTGTGTTCCCCTGCTTCAGGGTGTAACATGGATTCTGTCACCTGCATCCTCAGAATTCAATGACACATCCACCACCTGTTTTACAAGACAGGCTCTCCCAGTCTTCCTGCCTGGAGGCTCCTTCCAAGGCATCATGGGATGACGAGGAACCAAGAAACTGCATAACTGCCTACTCTTGGGAACACTGAGCTACGAGAAGAGAACCCTTAAGGGTGGGTGCCTGTGGAGACATAAAAAGACATGGAACAGGGTCGAGGGGAGCATCTTGCTCAGCACCTGGAAATTGGTGGCTTAGGTACCACCTTCTAAAATTTCCTCTGGTGACAGGCCACTCTGTCGGGCTCAGGCCCAAGGGCTGGCCAGGCTGCCCCTGTGGACAGAAAGCTCTGGCAATGGGGGTGACCTGCATGTCAATCTGGGCATTGTCAAGGAGCTAATAACTATTATGGGTGAATAATGGCATCTCTTGTACCTGGCTCAGATACATTTCCACAGAAAGACCCATCCTGGGGGAAGTAGATCCCCACCATCTGTGATGTCACTACACGCATCAGTTTTCTGAGCTGAGTCAGAGATGCCCATAGTCCCCCTTCCTCCAGAGCAATGATGTGAGTGTCCTTGGCCCACCTGGCGCAGACTCCAATGGGCTTGGATGAGTTGCAATTGCAAACAATATCAGACCTGGGCTGTGTGGGGTTACTGTATGCACCGAGTCCCTTGGGAAGTGAATCATTTCACACAGGAAATGGAAATGGCCTCCTAATCTGCCCTTTGAATAGACCATGAAATAGGCTCTGAACCAACTGTAGGCATGCGGGGCGGGGGAGAGGGGGCCAGTTGCAGGGCTTGGGCCTGAGACTCATTGGTGAAGGAAGCATCAGAAATTGGCACCAACAGGACACAGGGCTGGGGAAACTCTGCCCCAGCTACAGCTGTGCCCCCAGCATTCCAGCTCAGGAGGCCGCCAGGGTCAGTCTACATGCCCAGGACACATGCATTCCTCATGTGCCACTTGGGGCAACAGCTTTCGAGCATCCAAGAACCAAAGAATACTGCCTAGCTCTCCAGAACTAGGGGGACACACTCTGGTTTCGACACTAGCAGCTCCCTATCCACCATGATCACCGACCACAGATCTAGAAGGGCAGTGCTGTCTGTCACACAGGTCACCTCCTGAGCTCCTGGTGGCTTCCTGTCTGCTCCTGAGAAGGTGGAGCCAAGAATGAGGAGGACCCAGCAGTGAATTCCCTGCAAATTAAAAGGATAGCAGAGCATGTACAATCGGATTAGCAAAACCAACCAGCCAGTCTCCGACGTGTACCACCACCACGGTGAAGACGCAGTGAGAACAGGGGGTGTGAACCAACCCAGGCTCTGGAGGCAATTAGGCAGCCTCGTTATCAGGAGTCCCAGAGGCTGCTACTCCCTGACCCCATTGTGCTGGCTGTTGGAAGTCATAGTAAAATATTAATTCCACACCGAAATTGTAGGTAACCATTATTCACTGCAGCAAACCCAGAGACACTAACACGTGTTCAAAAATAAAAGAATGAAGAGATGGTGGATTCACCAGACAACAGAATCCTACCAAGTTCCTTAAAAATTACAGTATCATTCTGAAATAACATAGAATATGCTCATGATAAAAATGCAAGGTGAAAACTAAAAAATAAGAAATAAAACTATGGACACTGTGATGTCATCATCTCATTACACATTCTCTCTCTCCTCTCCTCTCTCATCTCTCCTCTCTCTCTGTCTCTCTGTCTCTCTGTCTCACACCACACACACACACACACACACACACACACTTCTCCCCTTAGTATATAAAGCAAGTTGTACTGTCAAGGGAGGCACACAACAATGACAAAAGTAGATGTGTGGCATAAATGCCTGCCCGGCAAGGGCAGGGTCCTGAGTTTGATCTCCAGTACAAAAAAAAAAAGTAGATACAGCCTGTGAATAGCAAAATTATCCCTGGTTTTAACAGTTTACATGTCCAAATTTGCTAAAAATCAATAGATACTATCAAAATTCGTTGGGGCTTTTTTGTTGTTGTTCTTTATTTTTTGTTTTTGTGGTACCAGGGATTGAACTCAGGACCTTGCTCTTGCCAGGCAAGCACTTTTTCCACTGAGCTATCTTGTCGGTCCTTTTAGATTATTTGCTTGTTTGCTTCGTTTTGTTTTAAATTAGGCTTATTTGAAAAACGTCAAGTGGCTAACTGCTCAATAACCAACTATAGATTCAATACTTGGGTAGTGGGCCAGCAAGATAAATAAAGTAAAAAAAAAACTAGTAAAAGATGGAGTTATTAAAAAAAAATACTTGGGAAGTATTCTTTAAAATACTCTTCACTAATTAAGCAGGCAATTTTTTAAATTTTTATTTATTTAATTATGTTATGGCCAGCTCAGCTTGCCCTGGAGGTGGGGCTGGCACAGTATGTGGTGCCAGGGATCAAACCACAGTCCCTGTAGTTGCCTAAGCTTGCCTAAACAGGCACTTTAGACTGCTGAGCTATCTCACCAGCCCTAAAGATTATTTATTTTTTATTTTTATTACTTTTAATAAGATATATCAATATGATAGTTTCACAACACATTAGTAGTACATTCACAATAATTGACACATTGCATATTGTCCTCATAGTAATACAGAGCACAGGGTGTAGACATGATACATTTTCTAATCCATATTGGTAAAGAAAGAAAAAAATTTCTTTGAGAGGAAGCAGATGTATACATAGTCCAATGTTTCATAATTACAGTGGGTTACTGGTGAAACTGGCAATCATGGAGGTTGTTGATTTAAGCCTCTTATAGCTTATCATACTAATCTAGTTCTGTGTTTTATGCCTCATAATTAAGCTTTTCCACTGGGTGATCAAGGGCAAGTTAAAGCAAGACCTGTATAACAAAACATTAATCTTTTGCATCTTCCAAGGTCAAATAAGATGATCTCTTAAAATTTTATTTATATTATGGCTGGCTCAGCCTGCCCTGGGGGTGGCACAACATGTGGCACCAGGGATTGAACCACAGTCCCTGAGGTTGCTGAAGCAGGAGCTTTTGATCACTGAGCTATCTCACCAGCCCCCAAAGCAAGTAATTCTAATAAGTGATACTTTAATCACATGTCAAAATAGTACATTTGAGGAAAAAACAGCCATTGTTTCATAAGCAATCTCTTCTTTTGAAACAGCAGAATGCAGTGGGTGAGGTTCACAAATAGATATTTTGCTTTCTTTTTTTTTTTTTTTTCAGGCACTGGAGATTGAATTTGCTTTCAAATTGATGTCTCTTCTCAGTTCAGGAAAGCCAGGAACCTTTTCTCTTTCCATCAGCCTTGCAATTTACTTACGTCCCAGTGTGAGATAGAAATCCACTGTCTGGAATGACCTTTAAAAACTTGATAACAAAAGGCCAATGAGCTATCTCAGTGGACTAAGTGCCTGTTTAGGCAAGCGCAAGGTGCAGGGTTCAATTCCCAGCTCCCCATGCCACACTGGCCGCACCTCCAGGCATGCTGAGCTGGCCACCATGTCCAGGCACGGTGGCACATGCCTGTAATCCTGGCATTGGGGACGCTGAAAACAGAAGGATTGCTATAAGTCCAAGATTGTGAGACCTTGTACCAAGTAGATTTAAAAAAAAAAAAAAAAAAAAAAACTTGGTAGTGAGTTTTCTGTGTGTATGATCTTTTCACCCAGCTGTAGAAACACGCCCATGTCTTTCTGCTCACATGAAAGTCTGACAAACATCCAAACATTGTGAGACTCCCAAGAAACGCTTTCTACCCCAGCCTATCCCCACCCTGCTCCTGGCCAGCCTCACAGTCTCTGCCCCTCCAGCTGCAGCCCTGCCAGTTCCTCAAAGTATTTAGGGTCTCGCCTGAGCCCAGACCTTTGTGCTCTGCCTCAGTGCCACTTCCCAGCACCCCGAGGTTCTGCTCGGCTGCTGTGTGTTAGCATCTCATGACCCAGGCAGGTGGCAGGGTGCGCCCACCACTCTGGAGCCCAAGCAAAACTGTGGATGTGTCACTGTCCTATAGAGGAACGACGTATGGAGGGCAGAGTCAGCCACCTCCATCAAGTGACACTGGCTGGTGACATGTGCCACAACCATCCCCCCAGGAGTCCCCCTGAGTGAAGTGTCTTTGGCAAAGGTGTCCACAGGTTGAGGCCAGCACTCTTCCCATGGAAGACAGAGGAGCCTCGAGCTGCCTCCTTCCACTGGGAAGAGCAAGGAGCAGAGGAGAGGGGCTCAGGGGCACCTGCCCTGCCCTGCCCTGCCGCCTGCACCGCCCACCTCTGCTTCCCTTTCTAGCACAGTGCTTGGAAGCCGCACATGTCCATGCACACATGGGCTTCAGTCACTCTTTTCTTTCCTAACACAGACTCTTAAGATGGCAGGGGCTGCATGTGTTACCACCGTGTCCTCGTTGCCCAGAACAGCACTGAGCGCATAAATGCCAAGCTCCAAATAAATATTTTAATAAACAAATGAAAACAGGAAATGACCCATAAGAAAGAACCAGTATTCAGATGTCACTCACTAGCAGCAGTTCCCAAGCAGGAGTGCTTTGGCTTGTCCCTCCTCTGACCCACCCCTTCTCTGAGCGACCTGAGGCAGCAAGGAGAGGGGGCCAACTGGGGCCAGGAGCAGACAGTGCCCTCCCCTCCCAGGCCTTGCATTCAGTTCACACTGGGGGAGGGATTAACCAGGAAGTGAGCATGAGATTAAACTCTGGACCCGGACCAGCCTGGACTTCAGAACATCCGAACATCCGCACACGAATTACTTCCTGCATCATTACCAAGTCTGTTCTTGCAAACAAATGACCAACATCCTAGGGAAACTTCCCCCAAATTCCAACAGGAGGCAGGGACCAAAGCCATAGGGCTGGGATGGCAATAAGACGAGTGAGGTGCTCATCGCTAAAAAAGGGTGAGGCATAAATCCAAGGGGGCACCAAAATGTGCTGTAATCAAGATAAATGGCATGCTAATGCTGGATTTTTCAAATCAACATCAATACCACCACCACCACCCCAAAAAATCTGCAGTGGGTCAAGTTATCAACATTTTAACTGAAGACAGGCCGTAGCCCTGCTTGTGCAGGGCCTCACTGACCTCCCCCTAACCCAGCCTGGCCTGCAGGAGCTGCCAGGAGTCTTCGGATGCCAGCGACCACGGGAGCATGACAGCTCCCCGACAGCGCCTGAATACTTTGGTTTAGGGACTAGAATCAGGGCCTCCTCTCACCCTCACCCCCACGCAGTAAGAGTCCACAGACAGGCTCTGACATGCGCTTCAGACTCCCCCATGGGTGCAGTCAGGGGTCATCGTCATTTAAAATGCAGTCCCCTGGAGGGACAGGAAGAGAAATGATGCTTATTTTTCCTCTTGACTCACATTCTCTGGTGCCCAGAGGCTGGCAGTGTGTGCGGAAGATGGCTGTCTCCACATTCTGTTGGAGGAAGAATCCCCAAGCCACCCACATGGTCAGCTTCTCCCTGGACTGGTCATTGTGGGGACACTGTGGGAGGAGCACTTTCAGGTCCCCAAGGGGAAGAGGGACTCAGGTTGGGATGTTTGAGGCAATAGTTCTTTTAGCTGCCCAGATCTCTCCTGCCCCCATGGTTACCCTAACCAGTACGGTCAGCTTTGAGGATCTGCTTGTGACCCTGGAGACAGTGGGGACCTGTCACACCTAGGGCTGAATGTGAGAAACTCAAAGCTCTGGAGGCAGCCTGGACACTCTCTCTAGGCCACTCCTGCCCCACCACAGGATGACTACAGGTGTTCAGATGGAGAGCTGGCCAGGCAGCGTGGACACTGAGCACAGCTTGGACACAACAGCAGCCCCTCTGTTTTCCTATCTTGGGATGCCAGGGTGGGGCATCCTCTGGGATCAAGTCCAAAGCTCTGCACCCCCAGTGGCGGGCACCCACAGATGAGTTTCCCGACAAACTCCTGGTCCAGCCAGACAGCACAGCCATGGCTTGACTGTGGCCTAGAGCTCCTACAGAGGGGCCCTTCAGCCTGAAGGATAATCAACATCAGAGAACACCGTGGGGAAGGGGAGGGAGCACTCAGGCAGGTGAACAGAGAGGCCCAGGGTCTGCCTCTAGAGAGGCAGGCCCTCAGTGAGCCCAGCTCTTCCTCTGGGCCCTGGAGAGCTGGGAACACCCAACTGAGTAGGGCAGGTCTGTGGTGAAGGGGAGGAGCAAGAAGACCAGGGTTGCAGAGGCTAAAATGGCATGTTGGTAAGCTTCATGGGACTGTCACCTCCCTGGGGGACTCTGAGCACAGTGATGGAATGGACTGGGGACCCTTGAGCAGCTTCCTGGGACCCTGGAGGACCATCCACATGCCTCCCACCACCAGGAGGCAAACCAAGAGCAGAGCAGATGGACTTTTCCCTCAGTACCTCTGCACATGTTGGGCACTGCTGTGTCCTTAGAAAAAAAGAGCCCTGCCTTTTTACATGTCTGCCTCCCTATAAGGAGTGTGTGTTATTGGTGCTAAAATTAAAAAACAAAGAATTCAAAACCACTGGTGCCTTTAGCAGACACCAATCCCAAGCCGAGAGCACAGGGTCCACTGCAGACACCAAACACTCTAAATTCAGGATGACATCAAAGGCCCAGCCAGCCCCCAGCTCCCCACAGAAACCCACTCACATCTGTGTTAGGGTTTGCTTCCAGTTGGTGTCTCATGTTGGGACGGAGAGAACACAGGGACCTCAGGTTTCAGGTTCAAGCCCCACTGATCCAAACTTTGCTCTTCAGTGCTCTTCACGTCATCCTGAGGGAGATGCAGCTGGGTGGGATGAAATGTGAAGAGAGAAAGCCAGGGGCAGGGGACTGAACCCACTCCTGATCCCGGGATGAAAAGGTCATCCCGTTCCACCTTCCCCTGGAGTGGTGGATACATTGTGTCAACTTGAGTTAAGAAGTTTAATTAAACGACTCAATGGAGCCATGGTTCTTTATAAACATTCTCATCCCATGCAAGAGGTGGGCATGGACATTGTATAGTTCTACAAACCCTCAGTAGGGCACGGAGGGCCCACCTTACAGTGACTTTAAGGAGATATAAAGGGATTGGAGGGCCACTGGTTGGCGCCACTTCCTTGGAGGAGTTCTGGTCTCTGCAGTTAGCGTGGAAGAAAGGGAAAGAGCCTGCTGGAAGCCGCAGCTGCCTTCTCCCTTTGCTCTTTGCTGTCTTCCGCCATCACGAGCTGCCGCCCTCTTCCATGTGCCAATCTGCCTGGGAGCCAGTGGAGTACGGACTGAAACCTCCACTAACTGTGAGCTGAATAAACCTCTGCCTTCTTAATTTCCTCCTAGCCATGAGAGAAAAGTGACTGACACAGAGGGGGAGGAGTAAGCCCTCCTCAGCTTGACTTCACAGCAGAGACCATAGCACCTCCAGGAGAGCCCCAGGCAACAGGGCGAGGGGAAGGTGGGCATTGGGCCATGACCCTGGCAGGATTTGTGGGATGAGCCAGCGCACCCGCTAGGCTGAAGGAGCAGCCGACCTGCAGAGTCTGTATGGCCCTACGAGGAAAAGTCGGCTCACGGGGAATTCTGCCATCCAGGGTCACAGTTATGTACCTTGGGAGAGACTGCCTGCTTCCAAAAGAATAGATTTGATAGGGCAGAAATTTCAGGTCAAGATGAATTATTACTGGAAATGCTCCTTAAGCCACCTCAATGGATTCTAAATGCTGTGAAGCGCCTCTCCAAGCAGGTTTGATTCATTTTTTGCTCTTCTTTACCTGCAACGGTTGAGAAATGATCTTCAGCTGAGGGAGGGATGCTGAGACCACCGAGTCACCTCTTTTCTTCTTCCAATGCCACCTCCTCACCCCCACCATTGATAGCCCAGACCCCTATTTGGTAAATGTGAAAAATTCTCACTCCTTTCAATATGATTTCAAAATCCTGAATGAATAAAGTGTCATGTCTAGCCAAAAACAAGGAACAGAGATCTTGGGAAGAAATAGTCTTACAAAATTGTCTGCTTCTCAGTGCAGCCCTGCAGTACCCGGATGAGCCCAGAGGGATAGCCCCTCAGGGGCTCCTCAGGGCAGCGGTGAGGCTATTGTTCACACCAGCACCAGGACACAGGGCTGCTGGGCCTGCTTAGAGTGTAATCCAAAAAAGATGAGCGGCTGGCTCACTCGGACACTGCCTGCGCTCTGAGCGTCGCTCACCCGAACCTCCCAAGCAGAGAGGTTGGGGAGTTTGCTCCGGGTCTCGGAGCTCCTGAGAAGCAGGGTCAGGCTCCTGGCATTGTCGGCCAGCAAAGAGGGAAACAAGAACTGTTCCACTCTACCTGGAACAACCAGCAGCTACAAAAAAGCACTGGGGGCTCAGGATGAGTACAGAGCTCATCAGATGTCTGCCCTGAGGGTGGAGTGGCAGGGTTCTGTGGCTGGAGTAGCACCTGTCCGGGTAGCACTGAGCAGAGCCAGGGTTTTCACTAACTGATTCATAAATGTGTGGCTGCCGGGAGCATTTACACCAAGGAAAGTGGCGGGCAGTAACATCTCAGGGTGCTGCATCTGTTTGTTTCCAGCACACCTGGTCACCTCCAGCCACAGCCCTTAGCAAATGTGAAGCCCCCCCCAGCAGCCCCACTGTCCTGTTCGCAGCTCCCCTTCTCCTGCGCCTGTAAAAGCGAATTCTGAACCCTGAAAGCTCCGGGCTGAAGCCACTTCTGCTCTTACCGCTAGTAGTGTCCCCTGCCTGTGTTCTATGCCACGCGCTCAGCGGTCCACAGGTCCTTGAGCACTCCTCCGCTCAGGAAAGAGCATCTGAAGCATCACCAGCCCCATTGCTGTGGGAGATTTCTGCCACCAGTGAGACCCTTTTCCTCTGTCTCCCTCAGCAAGTGGCATCTGGTTCCCTCTGGTCTGTTGTCATGTGAAGTCAGGAGACATCAGACTCAGGAAGCAGGATAAGAGCAGCAGAGCTGGTCCTGATGACACCTGGACCTCCCTCTGGGGCTCCACTCCTAGTATGTCCCTGTCAGGCCCACAGCAAGCCAGACCCATCATGGGCCCCGAGCAAACCTCTTCCTAAATGAGCCACGGGCACTGGTCAGGCCTGGGTCGGCCTACCATCGTCCCAGCTGTAGAGCAAGAGTCATCTTGCATGCTTTCAACAGCCGAGATAGCTTTTCTTTTCATTCATTCGTCAAATGTGCATTGTTTGTTTCTAAAATGTTGTGCCTCCTATTTTTGGACTCTGTCCACATGAGAAGCAAGTCCCCAGGATGTGGGATGCAGGCAGTGGTGCCTCAGTTGGTCCACTTGCCTCTATCTCTGGGACATAATCAGGAAGGGTCCCCATCAAGCACCATTTATGTGGCAGAGGCCCCCCTTCCTCCCTTGGGCAGCAGGTGTCCTGGCTGACTAGGGGTAGGGAGGGGGATATATTCACCCCTAAATGAAATACAGGACCCTGAACTTCCCACGCCAGAGAGTGGACACACTGCAACGTGTGGAAGAGAACACGAGGCTCTTGCTTAGGACAGATTTAGGCTGAGGAGGACGCCCCTCTGCTTGTGTCCCCCCAGAGTCAGGCGGTCCTCAACCCACCCCCGCTCCGAGCTCACTCATCACAGTGTCCCCAAGAGCCTCTTGTCCTGCTGTGTGGCACTGGCGGCTCCCTGAGGAGAAAGGCTGGTGGCACCACAATAGCTGTGACTTTAGAGAAGAAGCCATGCCTGCATTCCAAGACCTTCCCTCTGGGCCCCTGATCTCAGGGGCCAGGACACCCTGAGGGTATCTCAGCCCAAAGACAAGAATTTCCCCTCCAGAATTTCCTTCCAGAACAGCTGAACCTGGTAGAGACCTATGATCTCCATGCGGGCTATGGCTCATTTGTCTAATTGTTTAATCCTATCTCATTACTGGGCATCAATGCCTGAGACTTTGTGGCCAGCACATGGGTCTATGGCTGGTCCTGAACCCCCACACGCTGCCCTTTCTTCTTCTCATCCTTCTTTTCTCCTTTTTATCCCATCCTCCTTTAGAATGACAGTGACTACTGCTCTTCACATTGATCCATATTTGTTCATTCACTGAACAAAATGCCTGACACCCAGAGACAGCAGTGATGAGAAACTTGTACAGGACGGTCCCAGGCCAAAGGCTTATGGGTGTCCTGTCTAATGGATTTGATTTGATTTTCCCCAGCTTATTATTTTGGAAAATGTCAAAGCTATGGAAAAGTTTAAAGGGTAGCACAGCACTTGTTTGCATGCTGTGTTCCCTTTATCTCAATCACCAGGTATAACAGGTACAATGGTTGCTTCAGTGTGGGTTATTTACATAAGCGTGCGCTTTGTCCCAGGGTTTTGGCTAGTCCGCTTGAAAGTATGCCACAAACAACATGTTATAAGAAATGCACCAGAAGATAATCCCATCATTGGGCAAACACTGTAAGTGCAGGTACGCAAAACCTAGATGGTGCAACCTATGACAGACGTAGGCTATGTGGTTCGCCTTGTGGCCCCAACTGCAGACCTGTAGACAGCGTTTCTATACAGAATTCTGGCAACAATCAGAACACGATGGTATTTGCGTATCTAAATATCAAAATGGTTTAGTAAAGACAGCAGGCAATAGGAACATTTTCAGCTCTCTTGCACCTGGGGACCATCGTCATACTGTGGTTGTCATTCTTCAAAATGTCATTATGCAACTTGAGACTACTGAGCATGTAAAAATATCAATGGGAATGTCCACATAGGATAATATCCCACAAAGCCTCCAGACTATTTCAACCCTCCAGACATTTAATGTTGAATGTAAAAAGATAAGTTAGGATGCAGTCCAAGTTTAGAGCTTTTTTTTTTTTCCTTGCTTCTGGAATCTTATCAATGATCACACATGACCTTTAGTTGTCCTGATTTATTTCCTAATACAGCGAAGCCTCCTTTATAGATATTACCCCCGTGAGACAGTATTGATGTTGTTCTGTAATTCCATCATCTATCAAAAAGTTAGAAAGTTGGAGGGGCCCAGCAGGATGGCTCAGTGGTCTAAAGCGCCTGCATAGGAAAGTTTGGGTGGCTGCAGGGACCGCGGTTCGATCCCCGGCACCACATGCTGCGCCAGCCATGCCCTCAGGGCAGGCTGAGCCGGCCATAAAAATAAATAACAAACAAACAAAAGTTCTGAAACAAGAAAAAAATAAAATAAAATAAAATAATTTTTTTTAAAAAAAGTTAGAAAGTTGGAAAGTGTTCAGAGGATGAGGGGCACAAGAAGCAGAAGCTTGAATAAAGGGGGTAAAATTGGTCAAATGTAGGAATATTTGATCCTGACACTACTATAATAAAGGATTTGAATACAGGAAAAATAATCTGTGCATCTATAGTGACACTGATGATGGCAACTGGGACAAGATGTGGAGGTAGGAAGTCACCACATCCAGCCACCTGTGGAGTGACTGACCCATGAATGGATGGCAAAACCACAGGGGAAAAGATTTGGGGCAATGAAAGGGGTCCTAAAGTGTCACAGTGCAGGTGGACTTGGTCATTTTAAAGGCGAAAGGGGTCCTTAGCAACAGATGCCTGATGAACAGTGCCAACACGAAGTACTCTGAGCTAGCCTTCCAGTGACAGTACGAAGGGACGTTATGAGGCACCCTCTGCACCAACTCCAGTGACAACACTCAGCCTGAAACCATTAGGCTCATCAAGGCTATGGCATCCCAGGGGTGTAGCGCTCCTATGTCCACACTGGGGTGGTCAGCAGGCTCCCTTCGCCTAGACCTCTGCCATGTGCCCAGCACTGTATCAGTTCTGGAGATGCAGAGATAGAGTCTGCCATCAGCCATCAGGAATGAAGATGGAGCTCTAGAGTCCCTGTCCGTGGGGTCTCCGGCATTTGGACAGTTTCCAAAATGAAGGCACTTTCTCCCCTAAAGGAAGAAATAAAAATGCATACATCGCCGGGCGTGGTGGCTCACGCCTGTAATCCCAGCACTCGGGAGGCTGAGGCAGGAGGATTGGTGCGAGTTCGAGACCAGCCTGGGCTACAAAAGTGAGCTCAGGACCAGCCTCAACTGCATAGCGAGACCCTGTCTCAAAAAAAAAAAAAATGCATACATCAATTGCTCTCTCCTGATCAAACCAAGCAGGCCAGTTTAAAAAAAAAAAAAAAAAAAAAAAGCTGTCACTGGAGATTGCACTCAGGAGTGATTTCTGGGCTCTCGATTGTCCCATCAAGCTAGATGGCTGAGTAATTAGGACTATGACTGTCACGGCTGGGACAACATCAAAGGGCTTCTCCTCCAAGCCTCCAGCCTCAGCAGAGTGCCGGGTGAAACAGGAGCCATAATCGACAGCTCCAAGCTCCTCCCCAGTGCTGCTGCTGTTGGAAAAACCAACTTGGCTCCAACTGCCACAGGCTCCGAAGCCACCCAGAAAGCAATGGCGGGGTGAGGTCTGCAGCTGCCCGGCCACATCACTCTGGAATTTGGATTCTTTAAGGCTCCGGGGGTCCAGCACAGCAGCCCAAGGACTGGACCCCGAGACCCCTCTCTGTTCAGGTTCAGAAGGGCTGGCCGTGCCTGCACAGCGTATTGTCAGGTGGAAGCCAAGGCACTACAGGTGCACAGTTCCCAGAGGAAGACAAGTGACAGCGTGAGACAGACAGCAAAGTGTGGGAGGCCCAAGTCCTGTCACCTGTCACCACTTTGTCCTGCAATAGTGTCACTCCCCCTGGAGCCCTTCATCTGGGATCTTCCCCAGCTGCAGGACCTATGTGACAAAGGTCTGGCTCCCTGGGAAGAAGTGGCCTTCAGCCCAGACCCAGATCCCCACCTCAAATCATGCCCTGACCTCCAAACCGGCCAGCATGGCCACCTGCCTGTCATCCCACCAGAATGGCACTTTTTCCTCCTGGGATGACCTCAAATCCAGGAAAACAGACACACACACATACATGCTTGTTTGTTTGTTTGTTTGTTTGTCAGCCCACGTTATCCTCAGAGGTGAAAAGAGCAGCAGATGTGGAGGAAAGGACACCAGTCAGAGTGTCTGCTGTACTCACCAGGTGCCACACGACCCCGTCCCACAGGTGTCTCCCTCTACCTGGGAAGCCACCTGGCCTCAGCCTCAAGGAAGCTGCACCCACCCAATCACTTGCACCCACCTGCGACAGTGACAAAGTCAGAAGCAAGAAGGGAACCCGAGCCAGGTCACAAAGGACAGGCAACACTCTGACAAGCTAAAGATGGCAGCAAGGCGGAAGGAATGTCTGGCAAAGGAAAGAGTTTGAAGGAAGACAAGCATGTGGGAGGGACAGGTGTCTCACACCCAGTCTACAAAACGCACTGGGAGCTTGTATGGCCAGCAGAATCTCCATGGCAGCCCACGATGTCACCCTCTCACACACACCCTGCATGACCCCCTCCTGCTGCCGGAGTGAGACGTGATGGGACAGGACTGCGTTCCATGACTTGATTATGTTATGGGGCAAGGGGAAAAGGATTCCACAGACATCATTAAACTCCCTAAACAGTTGGTGCTGGCTGAGGCAAAAGGGAAATGACCTCAGCTGGGCCTCACCTAATCGGGTGAACCCTATAAAGCTTCTCCCAAAAGGAAGAGATTCTGAAGCCAAACCGATGCTGTCTGGGAGTTCTGCAGACCCAAGGAAGTGAGTTCTCCAGAGCTGCCTCCAGCTTGCCGGGGCTGTAGCCTGGCCCGGGAGACCATGTGCACTCAGGGACATAAAGCAATGATCCAGCAGGGAATGAAGCATTTTCAGGGGAAAGAGCAGGGCTGTGTGTGAGTCGGATGCTCACAGGGCAGGGGCCGAGAAGCAGCATTTGAGCGGAGACTCCAAGAGTCTCCAAACGAACCAGTCAAGGCAAGATCGGAAGGAAGAGAAACCCCAGAGAGGGAATGGCTCATGCTAAGTTCTGGAGACCCCCAGGCACCAGGCCTCTGGTGCACCTAGACTGGGGCTAGAGTCACTCCTCAGGGAACAAACTTCTGGTCGTTGGGCCGTGGAGATGAGCACTCTTGAATAACTGCTACATACCAAACTGATTCCATAATGAACAAGAATGTCCTCATGCAGCCTCTGTAGAGTTCTGGTCCTCTGTGGGTACAGGGAGGCTCTACGGCTATAACCCACAGCTGGGCTCCCTGTCCCAGAAAGCCAGCTTGTGCTCAGGGAGGGCACACACAACAGCTGGTGTGCTGTTCTCTTTTCATAGACTTTTAAAATATATGTATTTCTTTCTCTGGCTGCCTGCTGTTATGGTGAGAAGCTCTGATTTTTCCATTAATGCTAATGATATAAAGATGCTTTTAAAAATAAGCTTGGGGCAGACATAATTTGCATACAATAAAATCAGCAACTTTAAGTGAACGTTTTGGTGAGTTTTGACAAATACAAGCAGCCACATAACTGCCATGACAGTCATGATCGAGTCGAGATCCTACAATAGCCTATCACTCACAAAACATCCCCACCCGCAGCCAGTTCCCCCAGCCTCTTCGTCACTGTCTTTTGAATTTTTGCTACAATCACATGTAAAAGGAATCCTGTGCTGGGCCTAGCGTCCTCATTTAGCATACTTTAGAGATTGGAAGTGTGGCTTCTACCTGCGGGTCTTTTGTTGCTGTCCACCAGTGTGGGTTCCCACTGTACATCTTTGCAGTCCTGCATCTCCCTACCCACCCATCAAGGGGCCTGTGGATTCTGAGTCGAGGTGACTATGGACAAAGCTGTTAGGTGAAAGCATGTCTTCATGTCAGCTGGGCAAATACTGAGGACTGGTATCATTAGGTCAAATAGCATGCGTATGCTCAATCTTTTATGACATCATTTTTTTTCAAGGAGGAGGCAGTCCCACTTGAATGACCACTCATGGGGCAGGAGGGTACTCTGTGCCCCAAATAGCTGCAACCCTGGGCCTCGCCTTTCCCACCTCCACCAGCCTGGGGGGATACGCAGTGATTTCTCATGGTGCGTTAGCCAGCATTCCATCACTGGGACAAGACACCCAGCATCCACAATGTACAGAGCGAGAGGCTTATATTTGCTTGTGGTTTCAAGAGGGCTCTGTCCATGATGGGTTGGCATCGAAGCGTGTTGGGTGGGCATGACCGAGGAAGACTGCTCCCTCCTGGCAGCTGGAAGTAGAGGGAGAGCAAGAGCCAGAGAGAAAAGGGGCCAGGGACAAGAGTATACATCCCCAGCAAACTCACCTCCTAGACCAGACCCCACCTCTCAAGCACACATTCAGCTATGTAATCTTCCATGAATCACTCCACAGAGGACTAAGGCACACCATCGTCCCATCACTCCCTGTCTTACTCTTCTCTCATTGCTGGGACAAATGCCCGACACCCAAAATGAAGGAAGGAAAGGTTTATTTAGCTCACAGTTACTGGAGGTTTCAGTTCATATTCAGCGGGCTCCAAGGCTGAGTAGAACAGGGCTGAGAGCATCCAGTTTATGGTGGCGGGACAGCAACCAATGGCGACAGAGCCAACTGACCAACCAGGGCAACAGAGAGCAACAGGAAAAATCTGTTTCTCTGTCTCTCTTATAA
This sequence comes from Myocastor coypus, assembly GCA_004027025.1. Lineage (NCBI taxonomy): Eukaryota > Metazoa > Chordata > Mammalia > Rodentia > Myocastoridae > Myocastor > Myocastor coypus. The sequence goes on along the minus strand of PVJA010018082.1, from coordinate 1,810 downwards.
TACATTCAGGCTATCGCCCAGGCTGGGGAAGGTACACACACCCATAATCCCAGCAGTACTAAAATCCATAATCCCAGCAGTACTAAAGCACATAATCCCAGTGGATCATGAGTTAGTCTCAAATTCTAAACATCCCCTCCTCGTGACTGCATGAGGCTTTGGAGGGACAACTAGACATAAACCATTACACTCCTAAGGCCTCCAAGCACACGTGCCTTTGGGGACCTCTAGATCGAACCACAGCACTAGAGGCTCTATGTTTGCCCCAGGGGCAGCAAGCATCCCTTCCTGCGCTCACTCGCCCCTCATGCTTGTCAGAATGTCTGTCTGCTCCGACCTCCCTCCCTCTCCTCACCAGCTCATTCACAATCACACGGCGGAGCAGCTCCCCAGCATCCTCACCACCGGATGTGATTTCCATTATTACAAAGAGGTCCTATACTTACAGTTAAGCTCACCCTCATCAGCCGGCCTTAACCAGGGCGACCAGCCTGGACCAGCCTGGTGGGCCCCACACAATCACACGAATCCTCAAAAGCTGAGGAGGAAGGCAGAGAGGCTGGCCGAGAGCTCCGCTCTCATTGTTGGCTCGAAGATGGGGTACACTGGGGCAACCCAGAAGGAAAGGAGTTCTGTCCCGATGACTCTGGGTCATAGACAGTCACCCCGGCCCTGGCTGACTCCTTGGCCTTAACCTAGTGAGACTTTGAGCAGTGCAACACCCTCCTCCCCCGCCAGAGACTTCTGATTTACAAGACTGTAATGGACAGATGCTATTTTAAGCTGCTAAATGGGTGGCAGTTGGGGAAACAGCAACGCACCATAGCTATCAAAAGAAAAAACTCTATTAAGAGACACCTAAGTTTCAAGGAAGATAAGATGCACACTCCGCGTCTTCGCCCGTGATTCTCCACAGACAATTCGCACCTGGGTTGAAGCTACACAGCCCGCCTGGCTCACCTTCCCCCTGCACCCTGCAGGCATTTGGATCGGGGACCATGGCTTCCAGAAGTTCTACAGCAAGCACTAAGTGCTCCCATTGCAGCTCCTCATTCTTGGACTGGGAACCGGGGCCCTGCAGTCACAGGGGGCCCAGCTCACACTTTCCAGTGACCTCATCCCAGCCCCAGCCAAGTCACTGTTTGGAGGTGTTTGCTTCCATTCTCTGTGCAGTTTCTTTTTTCCTCCCTCCTCAACCCCAGGAACCAATCCAAGCCGCGTCTGCTCCCCGATGTGCTAACACCGCACAGCTCTCTTTGCAAAAAAAGAGCCGCATGCTCCCCTAATTACGCGGTTGCTATTGAAACACTGAGCGAGAGACAAAGCCCTTCACTTGGGAGGAAAATTAATTGTATACAAACAAGAACACATTTCATCTCGAATTAAAGTCTTCGGCATTCCCTTGGCAGGGAGCGCTCTGGCTGCTGCTTTTCTGCTTGGCATCGGGCTCCACCCCCACCACCCTGGGAGATTTTCCTGGAGAACATGGCTGGGCCTGGGGCCCCAAGGGCTGTGCTGGGCACCTCTGTGTTGCTCCTTCTCTGGCCCGCTGAGGCTGCCGTTGCTCCAGCCACCCTTGAGCTGCGACCCTCCCACAAAGTCCAGCCCTGCCCCTTCCCACAAGGTCCTCTCCCGTCAAATCGTGCCCCGCCCACAGGGCTGCTCCTCCTGCTGCCCACTGCAGCACCCAAGGTAAATGGAAGATGGAACGTGGTGAATCACAGCGCACGGAAGGCGCAGTGTGGGGAAGGAGCGCGTGTCCCAGGGACTCTGAGATTTATTGCTGCGTGCCACAAATAATGAAACCATC
>PVJA010018081.1:0-40530 GCA_004027025.1 Myocastor coypus | reverse complement strand
CCACTGCAATTGCAGAACATTTGACTGTGTATGCATCTGCTTCCTCTTAGTCCAAAGAGAAGAACTTTTTTATTCTTTTTTTCCTTCTTAGGAACATCAATAGGGAGGTGGGTCATGCCCACACACTGTGCTCTGTAGAACTATTGTGAGGAAAATATGCAATGTGTCAACTTTTAAAAAAGAAAGGGGAAAAGAAAAACAAAAAAGTAATGTTTATTGAAAGTGTTAATGTTTAATTGTTTGATCAATCTTATATATCTGTATCTATTAATCTAAACTGATCTGATGATGAAAATATGTAATATAATCATTGTTAAATTTAAACAATAAAAATATTAAATCATGAAAAAAGAATTGTAACTTGCACTGACATAAAACATAATTATAAGAGCCAACTCCCATTTTCATAAATTTAGGTGATTATTTTTATGGCTGCAGTTCTTATGTATTAAATGTCATATTTTTGTTGCAGTGATAATATTGTCATTCAATTAAAAGTAATTTTAATTTGAAAAAAATACACAAAACATTCAATAAAAATATTCAGGAAGATAAATCCTTCCTAAGTTCAGCATAAACAACCTAATAAATTATATTTATATAACATTTCAGATCAAAAAGTGTTGGAATCATCCTGTTTTTTTAAATTTTATTAATTTTAATGAGAAAGAAATAATAATGAGACAGTTTCAAAACAAGTTAGTAGGACAGTTACAATAATTAATACATTGCATATTGTTGTCTTCATAGTACTTGTTCATAGTACAAGATGCAGACATGATATGTTGTCTAAACACCCTCAATTCATCCCATCTCACCCAAATCATCCTCTTTTAGTCAGAAATTAAAAATGAGGCTCTCTACTTACACTTATTTGTAAAGAGTTCAATTTGATTTACTAAATAAATGGATAAAAATGAGACAAAGCTTCAACTAGATGAAAATTATTATGTAATTTTAAAATAATATAAAATAATCTATTCTATTTTTCTGAAGAATCCTAGCTAATACACCGGAAATACATTAAAATGCAAGATTTTAGTCCACAATCTTATTTAATGATTCTGAAGAGATACTAAGGATCAGCCAAATACATTTAGGAACATGATTATTATAATTTATAATAAGTCCTATTTAGGAAAACTTATCTTTCCTTATTTTTTTCCTAAAACTCTTAGGTTTCCTTAACTCAGTACTACTGCCTATAAAATTTTAATTTCAACAGAGTTAGAAACAATTATAAAGTTGATTATTCACATAATTTGCTACATTTAATGAAAATTAATATTTTATAAGTATAAATGATTTCCCTAGTTTGCATAGTTACAATTTTACATTCCTCAATAGCTATGTCTGCATATAGGTAATAGGATATAAAAAGGTATATTCAGAAACTACAGAGGTATCTGTCACCTGTACCATTCCTCAGATCAAACACCTGGCACCCACAAATTAAAGGTTGAATCATTTATTTCGCTCCCAGATTTAGGGGATTTAGTCCTCCATCAACTGTGGCCTAAAGGAGGAAAGGTAGGTTGGAGCTTAGCTAGGTGCTTCACAGAGATTCAGAAGATAGCATAGAAGGAGATGCCAGCGCCAGCAACAAACAGGCCTTCCAGGGGCAAGCCTCCAGTGACCCCTTTTCTCCAATTTCACCACTTTTCAAAGAGTCCAGGACTCCCCTGTGATTCAATCACCACTTCGGAAGTCTCTTAATCCAGTCATGCTGACAATCAAGGATAACCAACATGCATGGTGTATCTCTCTAGTAAAATTCAAAAGCAAATAAAGCAATGCTAAGACATGCATTCTAATACCAAATTCAGAAGAAGGACACAAAATATACCATGATGGTTATACCTGGGCAGTGCAAGGAGGACAGACTAAAACAATTAAGAGAGATGTAAGACTTTGTACTGTTTTTATTCTTTACTTGCCAGATAATTTCAGCTGTTTTCATTGTTATAAACAAATGAATAACTTACCCACTTTCACGGAAAATAATTAGACAAATTATTAAAATGAAACAGGGTCATACATGGAATTAGTGACAACACATCCAGACCTAAGAGATAAAAAAAAAAATATTCTGGGGCCTGGCGGGATGGCTCAGTGGTCTAAAACGCCTGCTTGGGGAAGCTTGGGCGGCTTCAGAGACCGCGGTTCGATCCCCGGCACCACATGCTGCGCCAGCCCTGCCCTCGGGGTGGGCTGAGCCAGCCATAAAAATGAGTGAATAAACAAACAAAGGTTCTGAAACAAGAAAAAAAAATAATAAATAAAATTTAAAAATCACTTAAAAAAAACATTCTGTATGTATCATATATTAAATTTGAATCATTTTGAGACTATATCATTTCTCCACTGTGCTTGCTATCTAATTGTTACGACTGTTATATTTCATTAATAATACTTTGTCATGTGTTTTAATATGCAATAGATAAGCTCACTTAGATTGTTCTTTAAGATTTTTTTTAAATTTCTCTTAAACCTCATTATTTGTTTGTGTTATGACTGACTGGCGCAACCTGCCCTGGGGTAGGGGTGCAGAGCATGTGGTGCCAGGGATCAAGGAGCGGTTGCAGCACTTGCCTTAAGTTTCCTCCGCAGGGGCTTTAGACCACTGAGCCATCTCGCTGGCCCAGATTGTTCTTTATCAACACAAGCAGTTTTCTTTTTCCCAGCATATGTTAACCATAGAACATGACTACCAGGCCTGTGTTGTCAACTTATAGTTCTTCAGTTACCACAAAACTGCACAGAGTGAAGGCCCTGTCTTGACAAGTTTCAGTGAACACCATACCACACAAACTGGAACCTTCCTGCATCCTGAAATCTTTCATTCAAATATTCCAATTAACAAATTTTAAAATGTGTGAAGAGAAGCAAAAAGGGAATTTTTCACAGAACCGGATGATACTCATGAGTTAATGTGGAGATAATAGCTATATTTGTATCACTAACTGATGCTGTCTCTTCAAATAAACATGTTTAGCACACTTGTGAGTTACAAAATAAAAATTCGCAGCAGAATATTGGAGACTATGTCAGATATATGAGATATAGTTAGAAGTTCAAATTCATTAGTTCACAGAGGCTTTTTCTCAGCTCTTGGGAAGAGCTGTCTTCTAACCTTCACAATTTGATCAAGAAGTTTCTTAGAAGCCTTGGAATGTTCTAGGGCAGAAAAACAAGATTTCTAATAATAGACTTTGATTCATGTGGAACAATGGAATGTAAAATGAAATATGCAAAGAAAAAGTAAGTCTGATGCAGTATATACAACACAATGGCATAACATGAGTTTGGAAAAAGTGATATCTGGGGTCATATAAAGGAAATACAGTACCGTTTTTTGTTTTGTTTTGTTTTGTTTTCCTGGTGACCCAAAGGAAAACACATTTAAAAATGGAAGATATCTGTGGCAACGTTGACAATTACCTGAGTAACAACTGCTAAAAGCAGAGGTCATAAATGACCCAAGGAACAGACACTGGAGCAGGAGTCTAGCACTTTACAAAATAATTCTGTTCCTCTCAGATTTTGCCACTCCAGGGACTCTTGAAACAAATAATTCAGAGAGGCTTCTGAAATGAAACGAAAGTTTGCACTTCTTGTGAGTCAAGAAAGTGTTGATTTAGAGACTTTGGATTTGGAGAATTGCTAAAGATGAAGGAGTGGCCATACGGTTGGCCTTGCAGAAGTAGCATCAGGAGATAAGATAGTATCATGCCACATCAGCAGCAGTTCTGACACTCTTCAGTCAAGAAGATATTCCACGGCTTTGCCTACGTGGCAAATGAAAACAAGATAGGAAAAAAAAGAGAGAGAGAAAAGGCAGAATTAAAGGATGTATGTACTTTATATACTTGTGAATTTTAGAAGTTGACCAGCCCAGGAGAAACAGAACAGTCCCTCATATACATGCCATACTGTGGATGAAGAAGATATAGATTACTTAATGAGCAGCTTCTTATCACCTGTATTGTCTAACTTCAAATCAATAAGTAGTTCTCAGACCAGAAGAGGTAAGATAAACTGAAAAGTTAGTATGCCATGAGTCCCTGTAGAAGGGTTTTTTTTTTTTTTTTTTTTTCTTTTTCTTTTTCCCTTTAGGAACATAAAGCAGTAGAACTACACCTTTCCTGGGTCATGAATGAGGAAGCATGAATAAGCTAGAGTAGAAGTCACAGTGGGAAGCGACAGGGCACAACAAGTGCACAGCACTGAGCAGGTGCTTAATGCCCTCAAATGCAGAAGCTATCACGTCACTGCAATAGAAAGTAGCGGCAGGCAGGAAGGAAATACAAAAGTATGGGACAGACAAATGAACCAGAAGTGCAGACTGTAGTATCACCATCATCCTGTTTTCATGTTTTTGTAGAGGACTATTTAGGGTACTCATATCAAAAACACATAATTACATATCCATTGACCCAGAAATTTCACAGCTAGAATTTTTACCAAGAAAGTATAATGAGATGACAAATTGTGACGTTACGAACATGGATGCACATATATCACTGTGGTATGATGTTTTCAATTCTTCTGGGAAAATATCCAGAAGAGGAATAGCTCCATCGAATGGAACATCTAATCCTAGGTTTCAAGGAGTCTCCACACTGATTTTTCCAGTGGTTGGGCCAGTCTACAGTCTCCTAAGTGAGATACAATCCTTTCTCCCTATAACACTGCCAGCAACAGTTATTGGTTGATTTCTTAATGATAGCCATTCTTTCTGGGGTGAGATGGAATCTCAATGTTGTTTAAATTTGCATTTTTCCAATGAACAAAGTACAAACTACATGGGAAATACTTCAAAGTATCAACAACTGGGATCTCATCTTATTAAAAAAAACTTTTTATATATCTGAAGAAATCACCAAAAGAGTAAAAAGAAAACTCACAAATTGAGATAAAATCTAGCCCAACTGTCCTCAGATAAAGGACTTCTATTTAGAATATATCATTTTAAAAAAAATGGCAAAGCCCCAGAATTTAAAGACTCAATCCAAAAATAGGCATCTGAGATGAATACACACTTCTCAGATGAAGAAATACAATGGAAAATAAATATTTGAAAATGTCCATCATTGGTCATTTGAGAAATCTTAGAGAAAAAAAAAAATACGCACAACCAAGATGTTATGGTTTGTGTGTCTTTGTCCCCCCAAAGCCTCATGAAGTCATTGATGCACAATTCTACACTTGGTGACAAATTCATGATCTAAGGCTGGGACTGTGGATCTGAGTACTGCTGGGATTATAGGTCTGAGTACTGCTGAGATTATGCCTGTGAGTGCTATGCCCAACCTGGGGCAGACAACTTGAATGTAAGATAAGAGAGACAGAGAGATAGACTTTTGCTCTGTAGCCACTGTTACCGCTACTCCCATTTTGCTCCTGATCTTTGCCACTGCCATGAACTGCTGCCCTATGCCTTGGAGCCAGCTGGGTATGGACTGAAATCTCCAGTAACTATGAGCAAACCTTTCTGTCCTTCATTGTGAGTGTCAAGTACTTGCCCCAGCAATGAGAGAAGCGTAACTGATACACAGGAGTCGATAAAAAAGGATGTGATTTTTTTATACACTGTAGTATTACTCAGCTATAAATAAAGATAAACTCAGGGCTTTCATAAGTCGATGGATGCAACTAGACACCATACTCATAAGTGAAATAAATCAGACTTACATGTGTAAACGTTATATTTCTGCTTAGTATAAGAAGGTACGATAAATATGGTGAAAGAGAAACATAGCCTCTCACCCTGAGGCTTGATCCCAGCCAAGAGAGCAGAGCCCAGCTTTCCATCCTTCCTTCCCTCACATGTTTTATTTGGTAGCTATAGGAGGGAGTGAACCTCTGCCCTGTCTTCTTGCTTCAAAGTCTACTTATCAGCCCTTTGGCTGCACTGATCTGCATTGCTTAAAGACATTTGAATGGATAAGGAAAAGTTCTAGCCAGCTCTATACATATTGGTACATGAAAACAAGACCAAGGTTAGCAAAAATGGAGATAATAGCTCTTCTTTAAAGGAGGATTGTCCAGCTGGCCCTCCACACAGCCCTACTTATGACTGTGTGGAGCTTAATGGGGACCTCTAAATCCTAGCCACAACATGGATCATATCTTTATCTCATGAGCATGTACGTAAGTGTACCTACCATATGTCCTATTGCCCTATCTCTTGGACCTGTATGTGTCCAACCCATAGATCATATTACTCTCATGAACCTGCACACGTGCTTTCCATAGATAATATCACTACCATGGAAATGTACCTCTGCATACCATAGATCATGTCTCTTTTTTTTTTGAATGGGTACATACAATGTATCAAAGATCACGTTGCTTCTCATGGATACATATCATACGATATTTTTCTATATTATCACAAAATGACCACACACAAATAGTGTGGAACTTATTTTACCTAAAATGGCGGAATGTGTCTTAGGACCCAGCCCTTTCCATAATAAACCAAAGAAAGTCCCTGAAAGTTAAGGAGAAGGTCAATCATTCTATCTGAAGACGACACATAAATAACAAAGATGAGCCAAGTTGATTTTAATTCAACACCAGAGAATAACATACATTTGCTTTTTTGTTTCTGTGTGGAAGGAAACTAGCTATCATGCACAAATGTTGAGGATCGAAAACAGATTGATTTTGCTATACAACAATAAAATGATGGATCAATTTAGTATTGTATAACTAAACAGATCAAGAACACTGGGGCCAGAAATGGACATATCTAATCTCACCCAGAGATGAGACTCCACGTGTTTAAAACAGTGATTTTTTTCAATTGATGACAATTTTGACCTAAAAAACAGTTGGCTGAACCTGAAGATATTCTCATTGTCACAAGCAGGTGAAGATGCCACTAACTTTCAGTGGGTTGACGCTAACGATGCTCTAAGGTATCCTAACTACAGACGACTGCGCCTTGCTAAGTGGCAACATCACCAAGGCAGAGAGACCACAGCTCAATAATTTCCTCACTGATAACACCCCCAGCTCCACTTCCATTGTCCTGAGTCTAGCCTGAAAGTGTGGCATTCTCTCCAGCATGTCACTTTGAAATGTCAGCCATGACACAGAGCTTTCAGTTACCTCGTTTCTTTCTGTGTGCACTACTTCCCAATGCCGTGTCTTCTCTTTTTTCTTAGGACATTTGCATCACTCTCCTGGATTCTGTTATCATTAAAGACACAGCCATCTGTCAAACCTGAAAAACATAAACTTCATCTAAAAAACAAATTGGTTGCTGTTACAGCTTCATCTGGTGCCTTGGTATGTATCTATAATGCAGATTTAGTATTGTAGTAAATGTTTTCCCAAATATATCTCTTCAGTGGCATTAGAAATAATGGCCACAGGGAATGAGTCTTTCTGGTAGCAGTAGCTATAGCTGAAGTGTGCTCTAAATCAAATTAATTCCTAGGGTGTTTTGAATGCCCAAACATTTAATTGGTATATTCCTTTGCTATGGGCCCCAGAGCCACACTATTAAACATGGTTCTTTTCTGTTTTATGCTTTTTGTTTTTAAATTTTCTGAAGCTTCAATTAATACAAAGAAATAATTAAGCAGATGTTAGGAAAAGCTCCCTGCTATAGGTGTAGCTCATGTCATACAATTATTTCCACATACTCAATTTTTATTTCTTTTTAATGTTTTATTTATTTAATGAGGAAAAAAAGATAAAATAGCAATGAAATAGTTTCAAAATAAGTAAGATAATTAATACATTGCATGTTGTCTTCATAGTAGTTATTCAGAGGACAAGATGCAGATATGATATCTTGTCTAAACAGTGTTGGTATAAACCTTTCTCCTTTCTTCTCTTTGAGCTAAGAGAAAGTAGCTGTATGTCTATCCTATTTTGCATATATATATGTATATGTATATATATGTATATGTATATATATATATATGCATTTTGACTACAAAATGGTCCTTTATTTATGTTTCCCTTTTTTTTGTTTTGTTTTGCTTTGTCAGAGATGGGTGTTCCACTGCTGTTAGAGGAGCTATATTGGTGAAGTCTTTAAAGGACCTCTTCATACTTGATGCCGGTCCAAAGATTGTAGATACTTGAATTTAGCAAAATAACCCAATACAGTCCAGAACTATTTATTTATTTTTAAGTTTCACTTCATTTTTATTTTTTTGGTACCAGAGATTGAACTCTTTATTTGCATATATAGTTGTATTTAAACTTTATGAAAACAATATGTTTTAATATTCCTACTTCCTTTCCCTTAAGAATGGAAGCACCACAGCTCTCTTCAGAGACAATAAGCTGGAGAGAAATCAAGGAGTGTGTTTAGTCATCAAGATTTAGTTCATGCCTAAGTGTGCTTCGCATGGTAGTGATAAAGAGCTAATCACAATATCTGTTTCTCTCTTCTCTGACTGCTGAGTATCATTACCAAAATCAACTACATTGAAAATATTGTAAAAATAGGAAAGAAAATGAGTCTTTAAAGAAGTTTTAAAAAGTGTTTTGAAATTACTAATATGTCTAAGTGGGAGTCACTTTGGTTTTGAAATGAAATGGATGCTAAGTTTGGGTTATCTGTGAGAATACAACTCAGAAAGAGTACCCTACTATAGCTACTTGATTTTGAATATGATTTGTTTTTAAAAAACAAAAATAATTTTTCAGTTCAAACTTTTTCATACTACAGATCAGATTCCTCTATTCAGAAACTATATGATGTGAAAGCATTCCAAGTACTGTTGGAATGTAGGGCAGAAAAACAAGTTTGTGAGTGGGTAATAAAAAAAATTCTTGGCTTCAGTAATAGAAAAAAGGAAAAAACAGCAATTCATGAGTACTAGCAAATCTTATCTACATACTTAGAAATTACTTGGCACAATATTAAATTAATCATTCTGTTTGCAAGAAGGTGATATTTAAAATATTAAAAAATCTCTTTCAATAACATGCAAGATAACAGAACAATCTTTCCTTTGTGGTACAGTGGAAAGATTTGGGTAAGAAATGTGTCCCAAGCACTTAAAGGAATGCACCTCCTACTATCTAAAAGCAAGCAGAATTGTTCCCATAATAGCCACCGTTTATCTATTTTGATAACTTCAGAATCAGAAGAACTTAGATCTTGTCCCACATAGCTACACTGGCACCTGAGACACTGCGATCATGAAACTAATGTAGCCTGAATAACATAGTGAGACACCCTCGCAAGAAGCAAAGCAAAACTAATGAGCAACCAAAGAATAACTTGACTGGCCTGAGATTCTGGCTGGCACTCAGCCTTTGTCCTACTGCTGTTAAATTTTATGAGAGCGGAAACTATAATAAGGTTTAAACCATTTCCCACATTGCAATTATAGTACTGTTGCTTAATAGCTGATTCCATGTGCGTTTATTGTCTTCAGAACATAAGTATTTTCTTATCAAGAGTCACTCAAAAAGTGCACAATATACACATAAATACAAAATAACTAATGTATAATAGTACAAACTTTTCTATCCAATAAAGTCATGGCTTTATTTTTAAGCAGCTTGCAAAAAGTTTGATGAAAATATGCACAAAAATAGCTTATTAATATAAATTTTATACTTGTGTGTTGCCTTGAAGATTTTGTAATATTTTCAGATTGGTTGCTCACCTTAACAGTCTTTGCTTTAGGCAAGATAAATGTTAGAGCCATTTGTAAATGAAGACACTGAAACTCGGAGCTGTTACGTTTTGCCTAAAGCTACACAGCAAAAAAAAAAAAAATGGGTTAAAACTAAAGCTGATGTCATTTTTACTAAATGAAGCAATTTACCTTCCAAAATGAAATTTATTTGTCTTTCAAAGAAGACAATACTATTCAAGCTATTACCAAGCTCAAACCAACTCCAAAATCTATTAAGAAATTAAAATCATCATGAAAAAGAAACAAAACACAAAATATCGCAAATATAATCAATAACAATGAGAACAGCATGTATTGAGTTTTTTGGAATATTCAATAAGATAGGGAGATCATTAAGGATTTCAAGAAAGAATTCAAAGCCATTTTTAAATGACAATTTCAGAACTACTCTCTAATATAAGAACTACCAGGCACTTATGACTACTTTAAGTTCATTCAAGTTAAATCAAATGAAGTCATTTGCCTACTTTCACTAGATGCATTTCAAATGCTCAGTAACTGGCCATGATTGGTAGCTATCAAATTAAACAGTTCAGATTATCACGCACATTCATCATTTTAGAAATTTCTTTTGGAAAATAATGTTATAGAAATAAAAGATATAACTGAAACTTATAAGGTACTATATGGTTTTAATATCATATTTCAAGCAGCAGAAGAGCTATTTAGTAAACTGGAAAAGTGGTAAATTAACAACTTTTAAGTTTCTAATAGCAGATTAGAAGACTGGTAACCCCTGACTCCTAACTACTAAATGGGAGAAAATTATTATTAAACACCAAAAAGAAATGATTTTAAATCTCTGGTTAATTTCCTAGGGCATACATGAAATAAAGAAACATTAACTCAAAGAAAATCCAAGTCTCAGTAAGAGCAGGAAGAGCTGGTGGATGCACTAAAGTCTTATTTAAGGGCAAACCAGCAAGACATGGTTTCCTCTACACCCAGCGTTCTTTCGAAGTGCTCAAGGGGCAGCAAAGCAAGAAATGGACAGCAGTTCCCAGTATGCAGCTACTGCACAGTATTGCGCAGTGCTTTGGTCTAGGGAAGGAGACAATCGCAAGGGAATAGCTTTTATTTCAACACTGCATTGAAAATTTAATGTTGAAAGTCAAGCACATGAGTGTGTGCTCTAAGCAGCGACCACAAACGAAATATCCAAGCTACTAACTGAATGCATGGGGAAAATGTAAACACCTAGAACTGTGACAACAATGTCCAGGTCAGCAGTGTAAGCTCACTGAGCAAAGACTCGATCCAAGCTCACTAAAGTGAGTAATGCACACCTTTGGTCGTGGCAACACATAGCCTATGTTGCCATGAAGATCACAACTGCTAAAAGACAAAAGAAAGAGAAAAAAAGTATTAGCAATGATATCATGAGTTCGACACAACAGAGTGAAATAGATTTCACAGAATTGGTTGCATCAAGTCGTCAAATCAATAATCAGAAAAAATCGATTTGTTAGAAAATAGTTAAAACTTTTGAAAGATAGGCATAGGCCAGGAATTTCTGAATGACAAAACAAAATAATAGATTGTCTTAACTACTCTTTTCTTGTTGCTAGGACAAATACCCAACACCCAAAATGAAGGAAAGAAAAGTTTATTTAGCTCACCGTTACTGGAGGTTTCAGTTCATATTTGGCTGGCCCCAAAGCTGAGCAGAACACAGCAGAGAGCATCCAGTTCATGGTGCTGAGACAGAAACAAAATGGCAATGGAAACAACTGACCAAGCAGGGCAACAGAGAGCAACAGAGAGAGTCTGTTGCTCTGTCTCTCTTATATTACATTCAGGCTCTCTGTCTCAGGCCACACCCATAATCCCTGCATACTAAGATTTATAATCCTAGCAGTACTAAGACACATTATCCCAGTGGATCATGTGTTAGTCTTAAACTCTAAAAGTCCCCATCCCATGAGTGCATGAGGCTTTTGGAGAACAAACCATAACAAAGATAACGGGCAATAGGGAGATACATATCTTACTAAAAGGCAAAGAACCAAGAAAAGGAGAGAGGGGAAAGAACGGGGAAAAAAGGACATGAAAAAGGAATTAGAACGTGTCATGCACCTCTACTAGCTCTACACAGGGATATAACCATTATGTATTGCAAATAAAATATATTCAAACAAAAATTAAAAAATGAGAAAAAAATGGTAGATAGCCAAACAAAATAACAATAACACCAACACTGTAGTAATCAGTAACCACTGAAATGGTGACTATAGTACATACACATCATCTCATCAGCAACAGCACTGTCTTTAAAACTGACAGGCAAGAGGCTGGGGAGACTAGCTCCGAGGCACAAATGCCTGCCTGGCAAGTGCAAAGTCATGAGTTTGAACCCTGGTCCAGCAAAAAAGAAAGAAAGAAAGAAAGAAAGAAAGAAAGAAAGAAAGAAAGAAAGAAAGAAAGAAAGAAAGAAAGAAAGAAAGAAAGAAAGAAAGGAAGGAAGGAAGGAAGGAAGGAAGGAAGGAAGAAAGAAAGAAAGAAAGAAAGAAAGAAAGAAAGAAAGAAAGAAAGATAGATAGATAGAAAGACAGACGTGGCCAAATGTTAATATACAAAGTTTTGAGGTTGGCTACTGCAACTATATTCAAAGAAATAAAACAAAGCATGTCTGAATGATTAGTGAGAGTATTGGGAAATATTTCACCAAATGAAAATATAAACAAAATGATAAAAATTTTAAAAAGACTCAAGTAACAACCCTGGAGTTGAAATTTACAGAAAAGAAATACTGTGCTTAGTAGTAGTTGTAAGCTGACAAGGAAAATAATTATTAAACTTTGAATATATATATATATATATATACATATATATATATGTATATATATATACATGTATACATATATATAATATAAATCAATATAAAAATATACAGGTTGAATGAAGAGAAAATGAAAAGACAAAAAGAACAGAGCTGGGGGCCTGGCAGGATGGCTGAGTGGTATAAAGCGCCTGCTTAGGAAAGCTTAGGCGGCTGCAGGGACCGCGGTTTGATCCCCGGCACCACATGCTGCACCAGCCCTGCCCTCAGGGCAGGCTGAGCCGGCCATAAAAATAAATAAATAAACAAACAAAAGTTCTGAAATAACAACAACAAAAAATAAATAAAAGAACAGAGCTTCAAGAAAATGAGAAGCACCATTAAATATGCCAAGAAACACAAAACTGGGACTACCAAGAGAAGGGAAAGTGGAAACAGATTGAATTTTTGAGGAAATAATTGAATGAACTAAAAGTCAAGGCTTCTGAAAGAGCAGAATGACAGGCATTCCAAGCATATTTTTACTGTTACACATTGCTATCCTCAGTGTCAAAAACATTTTGGAGGTTCCTAGGATCATTATCTAATTCATCTTGTGTATATAAGCACATGGCTTTGCCCTTGCTGTGCTTCCTAATTTTTCAGCTTGCAGACACTTCATTGTTTAACTCTTAAGTACTTGATTTCCATTCAGCTGTGTTATGCCTCTCTATTTTTATTTCTTCTTTTCAGATATTACAATAGTGTGCTGCTTCTAATGTAATTTCACTTACTGCTATACTCTCTCTAAGTAAATGATTGGTTTACAGGAAAACAAAAATGGGTATTAAATGAGAGTAAGAGACTAGGAAAATGCCATAGGATTGACTAACTACAATTTTATATATACTTAGATTTCCAAATGTGTAAAAGTGTGTAACTGCTTTTATTACATTTCATAGAAACTTATTAGAATATCAATGATTGATAGAAAAATACCAATTCCAAGTCAAGTCTAAGATGTTTGATGCTCAGAAAGACAGTGATGTCATGCTCAAGTGCCTATGTAATAGAGTAACAGTATCACTAAGCTTTTCTTCTGGAGGGTTAAGAATATAAATTTACAAACCAAAAAATTAGAGAAAAAGAAGGGCTACAAGGATCGCCAATTATTTTGGCCCTAGCCCTTGAAGGTCAGTGAGGACTCGGGACATAAAAGAACCTGTGCTATAATATCCTATAGCTCAGTGGTTTCCCAAATATTCTGTTCAAGGAGATTATGGGACCACAGAGGAAAGGGATTGATGATGTATAGTTGGCCTAAGGAGAGTCACTTAGAGAGAAAACATTCTCTCAGGCTTGCACAGAGAGCAAACTGGTCAAGCAATGGCTGTGACTCATCCAGATGGCTGACAATGACAACAGTTCTACAAAGCACTGTACATGGTTCCAAAGTAAATCCTGAGGGGATTTGACTGACCTTGACAGATACAAAAGTTACATGTTTTGCTATATAGATCTTGCTTTAACTTGGCCTTAATCACCCAGCAGAAAAGTTTAACCACAAGGCAAAAAACGGAAACCTATATTAGAATGCTGAGCTGTAAAAGGCTCTCATCAACAGCTTCCAACACTGCCGGTATTACCAATAACCCACTGCGATTTCTGAACATTGGATTATGTATACCATTACTTTCTCTTAGTTCAATGAGAAGAAATTTGGTTGTACCAATAATGAGTAGAAAAATTATAACATCTACACCCTGTGCTCTGTATAACTAATAGGAGAACAATATGCATTGTATCAATTCTTGAAATATACGACTAACATGTTTTGAAACTGTCACATTGTTATACATGGGTATTTCTTATTAAAAGTAATTAACCTAAAAGTCAAGGCTTATTCATGGTCATCAGAGAGATGAGTTCCTAGGGTAAAACCATCACCATAAAATTTTAAGAGGTAGTCACATGAGTCCTAGCAGAGGTCTACTCTCTGTAACAGAAGCCACTGGACAATAATCTGATGATTCCTTCATGAAATAATATGAGAAAAAAATAAAAAGAAAAGAAAAGAAAGAAAGAAAGAAAGAAAGAGACAACATTTATGCAATATGATCAAGATATATTGTAAGTGCTTTTAAAATAATAAAAGCATTGCAGTAAAACACACAGTGATATTAATGTCCAATAAAATATTCCCAGTCTTGTTTTCCCTTCCCATTTCAACAAATCCTTCTTACTTTGTAATACCCATCCTCCACTGTTCAAAATGAAAGAGGAATAAGAGATGGAGGTAGTAAAGGAAAGGTTAAGAGATTTAAGGAAAAAAGGAGTTGAGCAAATATAATAGTAATAGAATTTTCATAAATGGTGAGACCAAAAAGGTTTTAAGGGAAAGGACTCAAAAGAAAAAAAGAATTAAGATGTCTTATGCACATGTACAAACCCCCTATGATGAGCAGGGCTTGCAATATTATTATACAATTATGTATTAATAATTTTTTAAAAGAAAACAGCACATTTTAAAAAATCCACCTTCATTGCAAGCACACTTATCCCACTGCTCTTGTCATTTTCGGAAGCAGTTCTGTAAGTTAGTTGTGAGCATCTTTAGTTTTGCTATCATAGCTGCGCTGATGTCCTGAATTGATTGAAACATTTACCCTTCCTTACACTCTGACTTTAAAGAAAAGCCAGAAATCTCACAGTGCCAGATGCGGTGAACAAGATGGATGAGGACACATTGCAATGTTTTTATTTGCCAGATAAGATGGCAAATGTTTGATCAATGAGGGAGATCAAAATAAACAAAGTAACTATTTAAATTTTCAAAATTCATTGCAATAAAAGACAAATTACCACTAGCCCTCTTCCAGACATGCATAATGCACCCACTCACCTCAAAAACACTTATCCTGTCATTCAAAAGAAACCTGAGTTTACTGTAACAAGTTTTTTTCCTCAGTTTAAATATTCAGCATATATTTCTGCCTCACCTTTTATATAGGTCAGCGATTTAGATCTGCATAAAGAAAGAGCACTGAAGAAAGAATATATGAAAATAATATTAAAATTTTACTTCATCTTAATTGATTCAAATGATAAGAATTCAACTAAAGTGGTGAAAATAATTAATAAAATGTTACTAGATAAAATTAATGACATAAATGTCATATATGATGGCAAGAAATGTTGGAAATCTCTTTGTGATACTGTGATATATAATTTTGGGATTTCACCCACTCTTCTAGTTATGTAACTCTGAAACGACCCACACAAATGTTAATGTTTCTCACCTATCTCTGCTCCACCTTGACTCTAGTAGATAATACATACTCTATGTTAATTTCAGAAAAATATAACAATGATGAAAAGAATTATGTCATAGAATACAGCATTCTAGCCATAGAATAACACTACACATAGACAAAGTGTTAAAATTAAAACAAATGCTGCCACTACGTGCTGCATAAGTCCATTGGTGATGTGCCACATAAGACGCGGCTAGAAAAAGTAGATCTATATTTACAGAATGATAATCAGCAGTTGGCTACAGTTTGAAATGAGAGGAAATTCAAAATCACTGATGATGTGCATGCCGTTGCTTTTTTGGATGATTGAAACATCCTGCACTTAGACTGTGGTGCTAATTTCACAAGTCAGTAAGTATATGAAAATCACCGAAGCTTGGAAACCACTCTTTTACAAGAGGCCAGGGCACCAAGAGATGGAAGTGGGGGCTGGACTAGGCGAGGGAAATGGATAGCAAACCAGTTAAGGTGTGCTTCACACATATCTGAATTCCCCAGGAAGAATGTAATCATCATGTACTGTAAACATGTACTAATAAAACTAAAATATTTAAAAGGGACCAGCATCTCTTTTGACTGTATACATTGCTAAGTTTTGTGGTATATCACTTATATGGCAAGGAAGATTTTATTCAATAAAATAATGTGGCATACTAATTAACTCACGGGAAGAAAAAAACCTTCAGGTATAATGTAAATAACTTACTGTCAGGTTTGGCCCTTGCTTCACCAGGAGAAAAGTCCCAAAATAACTCAAATCTCCTCCATATTTATTGGCCAACAATAAAGGCCTAGTGTTTTGCTAAGTGCAGATGTTTGTTTTAGGTAGCAAGGTAGTCAAGCAATGCATAATGACAGGCTCAAAAATTAATGCTTATCTCATTGTCCCTTCAGGAGCTTCCTCAGCTTCCCCATAATATCCACTGCTGCACAAATTAACACAACAACTTTCCTTCTTGGCCTTCTAGCTCCTGGGAATTAGCAGTCTTCTCCCTCCCAAGCCCACTCAGGCAGACATTGACCCACTGGCTGTTGCAGAGAACTCCATGGTCTGCTAGATGTCCTATCTTGCATCTTTTATTGTACCTATAACTATTCAGAGAATATTTTCTACAAATATCTTGCTATTAATTGGAAGTTTTGGACATTGTAAGTGTATCCTGCACTAATTATGATATGTGGACCTTATGGGAACTATGTTTTTCACTAGATGGTGGTTATTTGCTTTCTGGATAAAATGAAGACTCATTCTCTTTGTAATATATAATATTAAAAATATGCCAAATTGGTACGTTAATATATAAAAGTGGCTAAATTGCTATGTTACATTATTAAGCCACATTTTATAAATAGTTTTTATTTACATGACCTAGAAAGATAGGACGTTACAGACTTTATTGGAAACCTAAGTGGATTCTGCCTAAACTCTTAACTATCACATTCTCAGCTTTCATGCTACCTAATATTTTAGTTCTGCTTTTAGAATCACATAGTGTTTAGGACACTAGTCATACTGGATTAAATTAAATGATGTATTTTGCCTAGGATAGTCAAATATGCTTACATTTGCCCTGCTCTTGATTCTTTCCTTTTGACTCTCCTTGCTTCTTGGGCTTTCTCTTCCACTATTGAAATACCACGTGATCTTCCTTTCTTGTAAATATGTTGGCAGAATTGTTTATCCTTTTTGATGCAAATATATGTATTTCCCTCTTATTCTTGAGAGCCAGGGCAGATAAAAACAATTTCATAGCTCTTTTATTATTAGACTTTGAACTATAAAGACTTTATTGTTCCTGTCAAGAGCTCTATCAATTTAATTTCTGCTTCTTTGTAAGTAATCTTCTATTGTTTGCTTGCTGATCCACTTTTTATTGTTCTGGTTATACTTTTCTGGAGGTGGATATGTTTAACTTAATGTTCCTTGACTATTCCTCAATTTTAGTTCAACTTAGCCACTATAACTACTTATTGTGAATACTGGATATTAGCAAGAAGGGACAGAGATCAGTGAGATAGTTCAGTGGACTAAAGCACCTGCTTAGGCAAGTGCAGGAACCACGGTTTGATCCCCAGTACGACATGCTACACCAACCCCCACCCTGGGGTGCACTGAGCTGGTCAAAATCCAGGTGAAAGAAAGAAAGAGCGAAAGAAAGGGAGAAAGAGAGAGAACAAAAGAAAGAGAGAGAGAGAGAGAGAAAGAAAGAAAGAAAGAAAGAAAGAAAGAAAGAAAGAAAGAAAGAAAGAAAGAAAGAAAGAAAGAAAGAAAGAAAGAAGAGAGAGAGTTCAGGGACTACTGGTTCCAGGTCAGAAACTGATATCACTATCTTGAGACATAAAGTGTCCTGAGGTCCACCTGTTACAGTGGGGCACAGAAGTTATAGTGAAAGTGGAGCTCCGCTCAAGTTTACTTCCAGTCAGCTCACGGAATCCACTGGAAGATCCAATTTTCACTTCTGTAGTACCTCAACCTGATTGATAGATTGGAAGATGGACTAACATAATTTCCCAGCTTGTGAGGCAAAAGCTAAGAGGGGGAGGAGGAGACTGCAGCTTCTGAAGCTCTTCCCACTCCGGCCAAAGCAGCATGCATGATGGATCCTGCTCCACTACATCCCTTACAAATCTGGATGGGCTCCTGGGGATGATTTTAGGCCACAGCAAAACTCTGAGACATGGTATTAGTAGCCGAATTGGGCCTCACTCCCATATTCTTACATTGAAGTTCTAAGTCTTGGTGTCTCAGAAGGTGATTATATTTAGGGATGGTGTGATTAACAAGTAATTAAGACAGAATGAGGCCATATTGGTGAGCAACAACCCAGGATGATTCCTAGGAAAATGAGATTGGGACATAGACTTGTAGACAGTGGAAAAACCTGCGAGGGCGCAGAAATAAGGTAGCTATCTACTGACCGACGACTGGGGTTACAGAAGAAATTAAACTAGTCAGTGTCTTACCTTTGATTTCTGACCTTTATCATACAAGAAATATTTATATATTTTTTTGCTGTTTAAGTCACCCAGTCCCTGTTACTTTGCACAATGACCCTTGCAAACTAGCCCGCAGTATGTAGCCATTAGGTAATGCTTAGTCTGCTGTAGCCTGTCCCATCTGAAAAGGAGGAGCATCAGCAATTCGCCTTCTCATGTAACGGCCAGCAACAGTTGCTCATGATTTTACTCCTACATGAATCACCTTCTAGTTTTTGTCTTAAAAAACCAACGCCAAATCAAATGGTTAAAGATTTAACCATTTACAGCACTTCTCATAGACCCAGAAGCTCAAACTGATTGGAGTACAAGCAAGTGCCAACAGTCTGTGGAACAATTTGGAAAGACACATTCTATATATTGGGAGCTAAAACCTGAGGAGACTTTGGAATTTACAACTTTAGTGAAGCGTTTACAAGTATGGAGGTCAAACGTCTTCAAAGATCTCTCCTGCTGAATAAAAACAAATTACTACATCCCACGTCCTCTAGTGTGGAAAGGAAGTCCAATGTCGGGAAGATCTCTTTCTGCTCTGAAAACTTGTAGCACACGTGGCAATACTTCTCTGACTCACAGACTGGGTGACATAAAAGACTGAGAATTGTAAGTGGGATTTCTAAGCCAGAAAGACTTGGTAGCAAGTCAGGACATGGTATACGAAATCATATGGGTTGGTCATGCAGCCTGGAATGATGTTAACATTGTCAGTATTGGGTAAAAAGTCAATGCGAAACTTATACCAATTTCATTTCTTAAATAATTTGATTTCTCCTCCCACTTTCCCATTTTATCTCCTTGTATTGTCTGTTCCCTGAGAGATTTTGCTTTCAAAACCTCAGTGCCATTTTTTGCTTTGAGGTTTTATTAACACAATTATTCCTTCAGTAATTTATTTCAATTCATGGTGAGGTGGCTAGTAACCACTTGGATCTGATTTCTGACAATCCTTCCCCAAATATGTTATTTTCTTTTCTCCTCTTTATCATGTGATTTCATGCATTTTATTTTATTATCATTATACACCTTTGAAGGAGGAGTTAGAGAAAAGCTTAGTCATTTTCCCAATAAGAAAGAATTTTCCTTGGTTTGGGTAAAAGTTTCTTTCGGCACAGATTTACGTGAGCGAGTTGCTTGATTTCTGCTTGAACACGTGAATGGCCCCTGCAGCATGGCTCACTGCCATGTTTCATTTGCCTTCATTTCTTTCCTGGACTTGGGTGGTTCCTGTTCTTTTACATTTTCCTGGTCTTCTCTATACTCTGGAACTCCACCTATGTCCAGGGAAGCTCTGGGCCATGGGCACAACCTGGTTCCATGGTTCACTGGGAGTAGTTGCTTTTTCCTTCTAAGGCGTGTTGTCCGCTTTGTTCTACAGTGCTCTGCAAAACTTTCCCTGAATTTGTCTTTAAACTTTTGTGTAATTTCTAGTGCATTTGGGGATCCAAGTACTTTCATTTTAATATGGCTCTAAGTGTATCAAAATCAGAGGATTCATTTTACCTTTTCTTTGCTGTTTCCTAGAAGAGAAGGAGGTAGACATGATTGTTACTTCAATAATTTTTCTCTTGGTGCTTACCTTTTTAATTTTGTTTTTGCACATGTGTGCAATGCATTATGTGAAGATGGTGCATGTATAACACATTTAAATTCCATTTTTGTTCCCTGTCACTGTCCTTCCTACACATCCACTCATCTGTTGATCCTTTCACTTTCTTATTGTCTTTGTTTTTATTTTCCAAATTTATATCTTATAGATGATACATTGAAGGTAAGATTTTTAATACTTAAACAATGCATTTTCACTCTTTTTTAGAAAATCATGCATATATGGGTCTCCTTACACATTGAATTGATATTTCTTTCAGGAGCAAGAAAATGCCTTTTAGAATATTTGAAAAGCACTGAACATGCAGATTAATACGCAGTTAGTACAATTCAGCTAAGATCAAGGGAAATGAATAGTAGACTGATCCAGGATCCATATCTCTCTCAATTGATGGGACCTATATTTAAGCTCTACTTCTGGAAGGATACAGAAAAGAGAAACTGACAGCTGAAGGAAAGAAAGATTTAATGATAAATGAGAACTTACAGTGGATTAAAGAAGTTCCTTTAAGTATTAGCAAACTAAATTACCTTCAGTTAGCAGCTTTGTAACTTTTCTGCCAAAAAGTTTAAAAATAGAGTCCCAAGAACATGACAAGAGTGGTTATAGAAAAATTAGTCACCTATTTGTTTTTACATGCAATACTAGCTTGAAATCTCATTTCATTAAATTGCATATGGAGATAATACACTTCACATAAGATAAACTTCTACCCTCTTTTATAAATGTTAGAAAAAATTCCTTTTGAAATTTCTCATTTTAGAAAGCTATTTGTAAACATCTATCTTAACAGTTGTGATGTCTTCTATCCTCCATAAATTATAGTTCAAACAAATAACTCCATTAGTACTAGATATTTGTATTTTCTCTTTTTTTAATGAGAAAAGTGACTATATAAATGAGTAGGAAATCTCCTGCTGTCCTGAACTTGAGGTGCAGTCCAACAGTTAAGAATGAGCTAGGTTTAGAGTTCCTTTCTATTTGAAAAAGAACTGCTAGTGAGTATCCAGGAAATGAAGCAGATGTGGCCCTTGAGAGCTTCCTAGAGTTGTATTCTGATTAATTGTCAGTGTCAACCTGATTGGGGTCAAAGTGCCCATATATTTGGTCACAAGTTATTCTAGGTGATTCTGTGAGGTTGCTTTGAATAAAGTGAAAAATTAATAGCCAGAATCAAATTGAATATGCTCTCACTTGTGAAAGGGGCTCCCACAATCAGCTGGAGACTCAGATAGAGCAAAGAGGGAAACCCTTCCACATCAGTCTCTCTTGGGTAACTGCTTTTGCTCCTGGATATCAATTTTCTTCCAGTCTTCAGATTTCAACTCAAACATCAGTTTTTCATGGGTCTTCAGCCTGCTGACTTTAGACTAAGATGAAACATTTCTAATTATTCTTTTTTTTTTTTTTTTTTTTTTTTTTTTTTTTTTTTTTTTTTTTTTTTTTTTTTTTTTTTTTTTTTTTTTTTTTTTTTTTTTTTTTTTTTTTTTTTTTTTTTTGTGGGACCAAGGTTCGAACTCACGACCTTGCACTTGCCCAGCAGGCACTTGTGCCTCGGAGCTATCTCCCCAGCCCCTAAAACATTTCTAATTATGAAGGCCCACTTCTTATTTCCTTATGTCACATACATAAATATGAATTTGTGAGCAGAGCCTTGACTAATTCAAGGTGACAAAGTCTGTGTTACTTAAGCTTCAGACTCACATATACAATCCCTCAAATGCAGAGTACAATGCAGGAATAAAGCTATAGACAAAAAGAAGCCTTGTCTGCAGTGAAGTGTTGGAGGGAAGAAGCTAGTCATTCTCTTCTGCACAGAGACTAACTAGGGGTTTCCCTCACATTTTAAGCAGGTACAGCTTCCTAACCAGGGGAGAGGTAGAGCTCACTCCTCACTGGGAAGCCTGTGGTACTGCAATTTTTGTTGATTCTCTCATTGTTCCCAGTGGGGAAGTCATACAGAGGCTACAAGGACAGCTGGCATTTGTTCTCTCTATATTTTTTTGGGGGGGACGGGGGTGATAAAGACCATTACGGAGATTTCTGAAGAAAGAGACCAACTGAAGAAGCCTGTGTCAATAAGAATTTTAAAGATCTTGGTAAATAATGCCCCCTGCCTGTTTTCCTAGTCTCTCAAAGAGTCTAGAACAGTGACAGTGAACTCTTCAAAGATTTTTTGAAACAAACAGCCTACTATAGCATGAGTGTCATAGGTTCACCATCCGAGTTTAGAAGATGCCCCAGGACTGTCTGTTTAGCCCAAAGGAAGGAATGCAAAGGTTACAAGAGGAGAAAGGGAGAGTTCAGACAAGTAGGAGACCTACCTGCTGCAAGAATTGAAGGAAATGAGGGATAGAATGAAATGAACATTGTGCCCAGGAAAATTATGCTCACCAGAAATTCCAAGATGAACACAGGAGACAGAGGCTAAAATCAGACCAGAGCCAAGCAGAACATGGAGCTTTCACTACTGAGACACTGGCCATCTATGCGCTGTGTCTGTCATCTCCTAGTTCACTGCTGACCTGCCCCAACACTATAAGGGTGCTAGGTGTGAAGAGTGGACTGGCTCAGAGCCACCTGTGCCTGTCTGTGCTTCACCTCCAAGCTTGATTCTCATACCTAGTTGGCCTGAATTTAACTGGCCTTGGCTGCAAGAAGGATGGAGAAAAGCTTTGTAACAAATTTTGAAAAATTAGTATATGAATTTTCATAGTACTCAACACATTTCATTAAGGTAAAATGTTTATCAGTTTATGGATTGGACTTGAAATCTTATTAAAGGAGAATAAAAGGCAGATTTGACTGCACAGTTGAAGTCAGTGACTGGAAGAAAATATAACTATTCAATATTCAGGACGATGTGACCAAAAGTCAAACTTCCTCTGCGAACAAAGTGGACTGAAATAGTCTGTTGCATCCTATCTTTTAATGCCTGCTCATTTCTCCATATTTTCATAAAACAGATTCCTAGAAGTTTAATTATTATTCTAAGACATTTTAAATTAGAATCAAAAAATGTTCTTAAAATATATTATTATAGAGCCAGGGGGTTCTTTATGATATAATCACAAAGATATGTTATGAAGGGCAAGGAGAGGGGTATAGCTGTCAGTCAACTTTAGTTAAAGATGAAATTCAAAAATGAGACACTGAAAATTTTTTCACTTTTTCTTTCTACACTTCTACCTATATGTGTATCTCATGTAAAACTAGCTTTTCTGTCTCTCTGTAGTCTGAATTTTTTCATTAGCTTCTTTAAATAGTGGTTAAGGGCTAGCCAAATAGCTCAGCAGATTAAAGTGATTGCTTAGGCAGATGCAGTGGCCAGGGTTCCATCCCCAGTATGTCGGACCAGCCTACTCTTGGGGCATGCTGAGATGACGATTGAGACTGGGTGTGGTGGCGTGTGCCTGTAATCCCAGCTGTTCAGAGGCTGAACACAGGTGGATCACTACGAGTCTGATCTACACAGTGAGACCCTGTAGATCCTGTGCTAAAACATAAAAAATGAGATAAAATAAAACAAATAGTGATTAATAATCTTTCTGAGAAGACCTATCTTAGTCAAGATTTTTTTTTCCTATACTCCCAATGCATTGTTCCGGTTCTTTCTACTGGATAATTAAGCCTTATTTAATTGACTGATGTTTTAATTTACTATATCCCAAGCTATATAAGATTTTGTAAGACTATATATAATTCTGTACTGATTGCATAATTATAATTTCAAGATATGCTTTGGTATATGAGAGACCTAACTTTTCTCAGCAATGTCAAATCTTACCTATGCCTAACTAATTTTTTATCTACTTTTTCCCATATAAGTGAATTTAAAAATCATCATGGCACTATTGTGGAGATAGCTCAGTGGAATAAGAGCTTGCCCGGTAAACACAAAGTCCTGAGTTCAATCCCTGGTACCACAAAATAAATAGAATAAAAATAAAAACTATGTCAACTCTGAGAGGGAAAACTTCAGTGACATTTTAGGCTTAAGTTAGATGTGTGTGTGTTAATTTTTGTTCTTTGGAATATGGTATATCTACATGTATGCACTTTCTCTTGCATATTTATGAATAAGGTTATTTGGTTGACTACATTTTGTTTCTCTAGGTACACATTTTTTTTCAGAGGAAATGTATAATGGATTTTTGTTAACATATAGGAACTATATTAATCCATTGCAAATTCATACACACATAGTAATGACTTTGCTTGTATGATTGAACAGATTTTGGTTAGTTTTCTCTTGTGTTTTATTCAAGATGACTTTTTGATTTAGCTCACACTAGATTTGCTTTGCTTCCTTTGTTGGTGGGCCCATGGATCAATGCTTTTTCTTCCCCTTCCTTTAATGACATGGTACATTTTAGCTTGCAATCACAGTATTCCTTCCACTTGGGTTCTAAGAATGACAGCATGCATTGGAACAAAACAATTCAGTAAGTGTGCTTTAGTTATACAGCATTGATTAGCACTAGGCTCCAAAAAGTATCCTTAAAGAATACTTGTGGTACCAGCACAGTGACAAAATGCACAAACAGTCTGGACCTTGGTGAACAACTTTAAAACCTCCAGTAGGGATTAGTTATTGTGCCCTGTCCTTACTTTGAATACTCTGAGTCTCCTTCAAGAGCAGGCCCACGTCCAAGTGTATTGACCTTTGCCATCTGGAAAGATCCAGGAAATATCTTCTTAATTGGGTCTAAGGAGTAATGGGTAGGTGTCCTGGGACTACTTGACCCTTTTAAACAAAATAACTTCCTTATGAATTCATAATTTCTTCACATATATCCTAACTAAAGATTCCTTCTGTTAGAGTGCTTGAATGTAGAAGAAACATGCTCAGAAACAAACTGAGACTCGTATCATTTTTCCCACACAGGATTCCTAGAATCAGACACAGGAACTGTGTCCTATTTAGCCCTCACAGAGAAATCAGAAGCCGGGCCTTCAGCGCCTGCTTCCCTAGGACTCTCCTCGTGAGCCAGGTCTTATACAGGCTTGTTGTCAGTGCCTCTGCCTTTGTTCTTGTGTTTTATTTCAGTGCCACTGACCTAATACAATTGAGCTGAGATAAAATCATGGTATCTGTCGAGATTCGCGGTGGCCTAAGTGGGAGGCCTAACATCACAGCAGCTCAGAAAAAGATAAAAAGATGGAGCTGCAAAACAGCAGAGAGCCCAAGCTGCAACTTTAATTGGAGTTGCTCTGTTGAACAACAAAGGAAACAGGTTGACTCATTTGGTTTCTATTGTACCGACTGAGTTATTTTTGTGCTTGTCCTAGCTATTCCTTCCAGAACATCAAATAGAAACAGATTGGTCCAAGCCCTGTGGAGTATATTGGTTGATAATATACCACAAATTACATTTAAATCAAATTTATATTTTCCTAAAATAGATTCTCTATGAGTGCATAAGTCATAAAAATGGCAGATAAAATGATAAGGGTGTTTTTGGTGTTTTTTTTTTTTTTTTTTCCATTCATTCAAAAGCACGTAAGTTGCTAAAGATACACTTTGTAGCTGCTACTTTTCCTACTGATACTATTCCAAGAGTTCAATTTCTTGTCAATTCCAGTAAAATGATGTGCTTTTGTATGTTTTAGAGTCCTATTATCTCTAAGTGTGCTTGCCTGCAATGGGAAAAAGTGTCAAGAACAATATCAGGAAGCTGAGAAAAGGCTGTTGTTTCCTTCTTTTCTTGCATTCCACATTCCACCCTTTTTCTTCTTCTTTTTAATAAAGGTTTACTTTATTCTGCGAAACACACATGACAATGTTTAGAGGCATTTTTGGTCACCACAACTACACAGAAGTGAAAGGCTTGCTACTAGCTAAACAGCAAAGGTCAGAAATGCCGCTACTCATTCTACATCTCAAACATCCCTTACTACAAAGCTGTATCCAGCCCAAATATCAGAATGGCTGGGGCTTCGAAGGCTCTATCCAGGAAAAACAAACAAGCGTGACCAGACCTAATTTTTACATGCTTTGTAGAAAACGTGAATTGGAATTTTCATTCTGCAATTTTGAACTCATACAGAAGAATCAGTAGCTTATCAGCTTCTGCAGATAGAGTTTCCATAAAGCTATCAATTGATCTCTAAGAGATTTATTCTTTAAAATCGGTTATGGGCCTCACCATTCATCCTAAAGTTGATACCAGTTTTCTATTTTATATTCCCCTCACCTATTCCTAATGCATCCAATTGAAGAGACTTTCCTCCAACATCAAAATCACACTAAAATACTTTGCAGCTACATTTACTTGACAACAGGGCTACAGAAATGTTGTTACTTCTCTATGTTGTTGCTGAGGATGGAAGGCAGGACTCATCACCCCAAAATTTGGCACCTGAACATCTGTAAAAACACCAGAACCAGAAAGGTCATTCCCAGGGTCTCCTTGCCCTTCTTGACTGATAGAGGTTCTCAGACCTTCATTCAAGAAGTTTCTTTCTGGTAACCAAAGAAAAGGAACACCCTTACCAAGACACAGAGAGGCCAGCAGGAACCTGAAAGTGTCCTGTGGCGCTGTCCCTGCATAATCAGCATCACGTCCTACCAGGTTTCCTCTGCTCTTAGTTCTCTATTACTTCCTACTACTCACTTCACCTGAGCGTAAATATACACAAATTTACTTTTCTTTGAAGCTCCAAAATAGCTCCTGATCTTACACAAGACCTATGCCAAATAAATTTGAATTTACTAATGTGTGTTTTGCTACCCTGCCCAATACCATGAACCTAGTAATAAGTAAAGAAAAAGATTTCCTTTCATCCCCTATACTGAGATGGTTAAATTTTTATACACAATTTGACTTTCAAGATGAAGTGAGATTTTAATGAAGCTTATTTACTGAGCTAAATTCACATATTTACAGGTTCTCAGTTATACTTGAAAATTATTATTAACATGTTTACTCTTTTCCTCCCTTCATTTTTATTTTGTTTTCTCAGCCTCTGAACTTTTCATGGTTTCTTCTTAAAATCCATGAAAACATAGTGCATGTGATAACAGATCCATGAGTCCCTGGATCCCTGACACTAGACAGTCTATATTATAAATACCTCCATGATCATAATTATGTGGTAAATCACTGTCTAAGTAAGAGAACAAAGAGATCTTTCTTATGATATGTGCACACACATTTGATTCAAAGTCTTGCTTAAATAAATTCTTTACCTACCCCAAACCTAGATACTTTCTTCAGATTTCCATAATTGGATTTATAGTTACATTAAGATTATTAAAAATTACTCTTAAAATAGTTCCAACACAGGAGAATGTGCTACTTCCAGAATCCTTATGAGATGCCAAGCATTGAGTCTTTCTTAATCCCAAATGTATCAAAAGGAAAATAACTATGAATGTTTAAATCAATGCTTTGGAACTAGAAATGATTCTGCCCCTGTAAGACATGCCACCGTTTAGCTACATTTCTGGTGTTAGAATGGGGGAGAGGGGGCTCTTTGGGTCTCTAGTAGGTAGATGGTTATTAGACGCAGTCCGATCCACAGAACATCTCAAAAAAAAAAAAAAAAAAATCCAACCCCAACATCAATAATATAAGTTACCCTGTTTCGAAAGGTGAACCCCCAAGTGAGCCCAACATCTCTTAATGCTGTTTTTACATCTATTCATTTGATTTACTTGTTCTCTTTTTGTTTTTTGGCAGGACTGGGGTTCAAACTCATGACCTTGCACTTGCCAGGAAGGCATTTGTGTCATGGAGCTGTCTCCCTGGCCCCTGTTTTTACATCTAAAGTAGGAACCTACTCAAAAATATGTTCCTAAATAGAGAATATCTTGCTTCTTTTTTATTTTAAGAGAAAGAGTTGTGGGACTCAATAGCCATAATAGTACATACATATCTTAGAAAGCAAACTAAATCCAACAGTGCAGTTTATATTTTTTTTTTTCTCCATGGTAGTAGGCATCATTTTACCACATATATGCTCAGAAAGCACATTAATTTTTCAAATACTTTAGAGCACAGGTCACTCTAGAAGCAAAACTTTAGTAAATATGATTTATAATTACACTAAAAATATACTCCTGAGAATGACATTTCTTTGAATTATACTCACAGGGCACTTGAAGGTCCTTAGCCTCATGTGTCATTTCATAAGTATAGCAATAAAATCCCCAACTATCAGTTCTTTTGGGAGCTCAAACCATAAAGCTGGAATAAGATGTAGTTAGAATAAATAAAAATGATTATTTTCTAGTTTATTATGCAAGAAATTTATGGAGATTCTTACCCTCTAAGAGGCAATAAAAATAAAAGTAAGATGTTTTCCAAAATCAAATAGGAAACAGATAAAATGGAAGGAAACAGAAAAAAAGGATTATGATTATAATTAATGTTTCACTAATGGAAGATAATTATCCATTGTGGAAATAGGAAATAGTTATCCAGGCCTTAGTCTTGACCTTCCAAGTCAACAAGAGACAAGATATTATGCTTTAGATCTAAAATGCTCCTCCCAAATCTTGCTTGTTTGGGAGATGAGGTGACCGTGGGGGTGCTGTACTGATAAACAGACACATCCGTTGAGGAGCTGAGGATCTGGTGCTCTCCCAGCAGGAGAGGCCTGGGTGCACATGGGACTGGGGACATCCTGGACAGGGGCACTTTTAGATCCAGCTCTTCACTCATTGCTCTGCTTGGGAGCGGTCTGGGGTGAGCAGCTGCCCTGCTTCAGGCATTTGCCCCGTGCTGCTTCGCCCTTGCTCCCAGATGACAAGCACTGAGGCCCCCGCAGCTATGGGCCCACATGAACTTCTCCTACTTCAAACTGTAGGTGTCAGATGAGAAACTTACCTGACACACAGGAGAGAACTTGGGCACTGTCATCTGGTCTGTGATGATTCCAACTGCGAAAAATTAGTGGGATGAGATGATGAGTCTCACTGGTGTGCTTTTGTCAATTTTAAGACATGTGAATTGTCAAACATTTTGTTCATACTTTAAACCACATAAATGAACTGACATTATTTTGTGTAGTTCATCATAGGTGTGTGGCAAATACTACAGAATAAAAAAGATAATACAAGGGCCAAAGAGATTGCTTGGTAGCATAAGCACCTATCTGGCAATATGTAAGGTCCTGAGTTCAAGTCCAGCTACAAAAAAAAAAAAAAAAGTTGTAATACAGGTACCTTATTCCAAATAAAACCAAAGCTGACATGTTATAATTGAGAACAACAACAACAACAACAAAAATACAGCTTATTTAACTTAGTTAAAGGCCTACAGACAGTGAGTAAAAAAGCCATTACTGCATTAATATATTTTTCAAATATTGGAAAATAAACTCATTATGTTATAGTAAATATCTCATCTGAGTACATATTTCAGCCCAGACATAAATGTTTTGGTAAATAGAACTCATGCGATTCACATTAACAATGCACCACAAATGCATTGTCCTAAATTGGCAATAATTTTACATTCTACTATCTGGATCATAATCTGTGGAACACTATTCCATAAAATATTAAAAGCACTACTACCAAAGTCCATCTCAATGAGAGAGCAAAAATGAAAGATCTCATATCTTTAAAATATAAAATTATCCAATGCTGTGTAAATTTCTCATAAAAAGTGGTATTTTAGATTACTTTGAAAACTAATGTACCTAGTGACTCCCTAGAGGCAAAGAAGCTCTATATATTCCTCAAAATTAATTGGCATAAAATACTTCTTTAACCATAAAAGACCTTTCTATCATAAAAGGAGAGCAGGGTGAAGATATGGTTTCTCAACATTTTATTGCACACTGTATAACAGTGAACCACTGAAGCACTCGCCAAGTGTGTCTGTAGTTATTTTTATATAACCTGTCTTGCATAGTTTTTGTAAAAGGTGGATTGCATAGCTTTATAATATGGATTGGATAGTTTTCATGAAAGAAAAAGCTGTAACGATGGTCTATCCATAAAACTGCACCATTTTACAATTTCACCAAAATCATGCAAGAATTTCTATGTCTTTACATGTTTAAAAAACTTTTATAATGTTTTGCCTTTTAATAATAGGCCTCCTAACAGGTAGAGGTGGTTTGTCCTTACGATTGTGCCTTCATTTCCCTTGGTGCTGGGAATGCTAAGGATGGTTTCATGTGCCCTTGGCCATCTGTATGTTTTCTTTTGATAATTATTTTCAAATATTTTTCCTACTGATTAATTTTGTTATTACGGATTTATCTTTTTTTACCTTATACACCTTAGATAGTCACTTGGAGATTATCACATGGTGGATAATAGAAGAGGACACTACGAGGGAAAAAGAAAGACAAAGAGACAAATTTCAGGGTATGAGGGGGCCCAGAAGGGGTTTACCTTGAGTAGACTGGCTCAGATACCTCTGTAGTTTGCTTGCTTTGGGTGACTAACAAGAAGTGCAGAGGGAGGGCTAGCACACATTCATGAAACAGTAACTCTAGAAAATATGAGGATACAGCATAAATAAAGGAGGAGCCAGATTTTATCTAAACCCAAATGCTTGCATTTTGATAAATGTCCTCAGCAGATGCTATCTCCCTCAGGAATGATGTGTTATAAGTATTCTGCCCATAGCTGATGTCAGGTGACCTTGCATATATGTCCCTGTTCTGACAGAAAGGTCACACTGACCTAAAGACTGCAGGGACATAAATAACAATATCTAACACATAGCCTGGTCACCAGCAGCTATTACACACTAAGTAGCCAATATTTGAATTGAAAATATTTTCTCCCACTTCTTGGGTTGCCGTCTCATTCAGAAGATGGTTTCCTGTGTTAGGCAGAAATATTTTCATGTGATATATAATGCCACTTGCCTGTTTTTGGCTTTTATTGTCTGTATTTGGAGATCGTTTTATGAAATATTTGCTAGAGCAATGTTAGGAAACTGTTCTCTTAGATTTTAATCTAGAAGACTTACTGCTTTAGATCTTATATTTATATCTTTAGTTCACTTTGGTTTGTGAATAATATGCAATAAAGGAACAATTTCATTATTTCCTACCCAGATACCCAGTTTTTTCGCAACACTTCCTAGTGAAAGAGTATCGAATTATCTTTGTGTACTTGGCACATGTGTTGAAGTGCAGCTGCCTCTATGCATTTATTTCTGAATTTTCTATTCTATTTCTTTGTTCTGTATGCCTGTTTCTATGCCTGTGCCATGCTGGTTCAATTAATGAAGCTTTGCAATATATTTTAAAATGAGAATGTGTAATTCCTCTAACTTTGCTTTTTCTTGAGATTATTTTGGCCACTTGTGATTCCATAGAAATGTACCTTATGATTTCTCTGTATGTGGAACATGACATGTTTCTGACTACCAAAGATATTATCTCTATTATCATGTTCATTACAATATTATTCACAATAATAAAAGTATGGAAAACTCTGCACACATCAACAAGTGGATAGATGAAGTGTGGTCTATACCAACATTCAAATACCAGTCATAATAAAGATGAAATCCGATAATGTGCATGAACCTGAAAGACATTATGCAAAAGGAAGTAATCCAATCATACAAGGACAAACATTACAGGATTATCTTTATATGAGGAGAATTATGAATGAAAAGGGAGAATGAATTGTTCTTCAATGAGTATGAAGAGTGTGTTATTCAAAAATAAGTTGTAGGTGTTGGCTGTACAACATGGCACCCACAGTTAAGAACACATTATATACTTTAAAAATTATCAAAAAATGTATATTTCGGGGCCTGGCGGGATGGCTGAGTGGTCTAAAGCGCCTGCATGGGAAGGCTTGGGCGGCTTCAGGGACCGCGGTTCGATCCCCGGCACCACATGCTGCGCCAGCCCTGTCCTCGGAGCAGGCTGAGCCGGCCATAAAAATGAGTGAATAAACAAACAAAGGTTCTGAAACAAGAAGAAAATAAATAAATAATTTTTTTAAAAAAAAGATTAAAAAAAAATAAATAAATAAATGTATATTTCAGGTGTAGTGTTCTCATCCCCTAAAAGAAAGAAAAAATGGGAGAAGGCAAAATTAATTCCATCTTTATTTGTTTTAACTATTTATTTATTTATTTATTTGAGAGAAGGGTCTACGAAGTGTTCAGGGCCTCACTACTAGATGGAACTCATAGAAACCTGCCTGTTTACAACCTCTTAAGAGCTGGGATTACAGGCATGCACCACCATGCCAGTCTCAATTGCCAACTCAATATGCCCCAGGGACAGGGCCGGCAAGGCAGGACCAGTGATTGAAAACCCAGTCCCTGTGCCTGCTTGCAGGAACTTCAATCTGCTGAGCTATTTGGCCAGTCCTAGTTCCATGTTTAAAATGATGA
The DNA here is from genome assembly GCA_004027025.1 of Myocastor coypus. Taxonomy (NCBI): domain Eukaryota; kingdom Metazoa; phylum Chordata; class Mammalia; order Rodentia; family Myocastoridae; genus Myocastor; species Myocastor coypus. Next base: position 7,846 of record PVJA010018081.1, on the reverse strand, counting down.
ATATTATCACTTTGATTTTGTTAACAATTTCAAGGATGTATGACTATGCCCAAACACATCAAATTATACATTAATCACATGCAATATTTTAAATATCAACTATACCTCCACAAAGTTGTGAAAATAAAAATACAAATGGAAAAGAAATGATGAGAAGATATGCAATAAACCTAAAATCTTTGCAAATAGTAATAGCTGTTATTGTTGCTTTGTTAATATCGTTAGGCATTATTTCAGAGCACCAAGAATAAGCTGATCCTCATGTAAGCACAGATGTAAACAGCTCTTGATGAGTCTGACTTCTTTCTAGTTACTTCTTGTGTTTTGCTATACTAACATTGCTTTAATTCATAATGTGCCTCATGTAGAGCTCATAAAAGAAGTACTTGCAATATACATCCCTAAACCAAATAAAAACATAGAAACATCTCCATACTGTGGGTTTCACTCTTCTGCCAGAATCCATCATTTGATGTACCACACAGTCTCTTAAAATACAGACCAAATGAGGTTCCAGTGCCATGGAGAACTAGAATATTAATAAAAATACCATTGGAAATAGTAGCCATTTTTTCCATGTCCTTGTTGATTTTCTTGAGAATTATGACATTAAGGGCTATATTTCTATGAAGTATTGAGAGGAAAAGAGAGATTACCATGGACAGTGGAAAGAGAGGAAATAGGAACCGCCCAGGTAGACTTCGACTTCAAATGACCTAGCCAAGAAAAGGTGTGAATGTCAAGGAAGTGTATTGCTTTCTCATTCTTAAACTGAGTATGTCTACGGCTATCCTAAATATCAAATATTCAGGGGGCTGGGGAGATAGCTCCATGGCACAACTACCTGCCTGGCAAGTGCAAGGTCGTGAGTTCAAACCCCAGTCCCACCAAAAACAAACTAACAAACAAACAAAATCACATATTCATTGGTGGGAACACAGCCTGTAAAAGTGAGAAAAGACAGAGATGATGATTGATGGGGATAAACTGAAAGCAGGCACAGAGCCCGACCTGTTGTGACATCAAATGCGGAGCTCCCTTCCTGCAATAAGTAGAGCAGGGGTGATACATGAGAACCCCCATCTAGAAAGATGGGGCCTGACGCATGCTACGCAAAGGGCCAGAGTGACTGCAGAAATGTCTGAGTGGAAGACAAAGACGCATTATAGCAAAGCAGAGCCAGCGCTGCAGAGGAGACACTGCACAGAAGGGAACACAGAGCTGCTTCTCTTAGCCTTCCCAGATATGTTTAGAAGAAAGAAAATCAGTGAAGAGAACTTGATATTTAAGTCAGTGTCATTTCATGTATCAATTACCTGTCACCATCAATGTTTAAATTCATAAACACCTGCTCAGTTTTTAGTTCTTTTTTTTTGAGTGTTCTGTTCAATGTACTGAGGACACAAAAAGGAAGAAATAAAAATATCACTTTTTCCCTCAATTTATATGTTCCTTTGAACTCATTAGATATCTAAATGAATTTAAAAATTAAACCTAATTTAACTCAGTGTCAGATGTGATTCTGAATTATATTTTGTGTGTGCCTTGGATATAAAAATAAAATAAGGGCTGGCAAGATAGCTCACTGGACTAACTGCCTGCTCAGGCAAGCACAAGGCCCGGGGTTTGATCCCTGGCATCACGTACCATGCCAGTAGTCAGGGTGTAGTGTCACATGCCTGTAATCCCAGCACTGAGGAGGCTGAAAACAGGAGCATCACTATGAGGCTGAGGTTGAGGCTGAGGCTGAGCTACATGGTGAGACCCTGTATGGAAAAAAAGGAAAGAAGGAAGGAAGAAAGGAAGGAAGGAAGGAAGGAAGGAAGGAAGAAGGAAGGAAGGCAGCTATAGGTTTGACCTGCTATAATTTTGCATATGCTTAGATTTCTAAGTTTTTGTGTAAAATAAAAGTGTAACAGTTTTTTGTAATCACATTCTATGCAGATTTATTAGAATACCAATGATTGATGGAAAATACCAGTTCCATGTTAAGTCTAAGGCACTTAATATTTAGAAAGACTGATGATACATCCAAGTATCTATGTTATAGGGTAGTAGCATCACTAAGCTTCTCTTCTGGAGGGTTAAGAATAAAAGTTTGCAGACCAAAAATTAGAGAAAAAGAAGGGTTCCAAGGATAGCCAATATTTTGGCTTTAGCCGTTCAAAGTTAGTGAGGACTCAGGATGTGAGACCCTGTACTGTAACATCCTATAACTCAGTGGTGTCTCAAATTTTCTGTTCAAGGAGATTATATGGCCACAGAGGAAAGGGATCAATGATGTATACTGTGCCTAAGGAGAGTCACCTAGAGAGAAAACTTTCTCTCAGACTTTCACAGAGAGCAAACTGGTCAAGCGAGGGACGTGACTCATCCACACGGCTGACACTGACAAAAGCCAGTGTCTACAAAACGCTGTACATGGTTTCAAAGTAAATCCTGAGGGCATTTGTCTAATCTTGTCAGATATAAAAATCACATGTTTGGGGGCTGGCGAGATGGCTCAGTGTTCTAGAGCTCCTGCTTAGGCAAGCTTAGGCAACCTTACTGACCAAAGTCCAATCCCCAGCACCACATGCTCCACCAGCCCCACCCCAAAAGCAGGCTGAGCCAGTTATAATATAAATAAATAAATAAATAAATAAATAAATAAATAAATCTGTCTTGAGAGTGTAAGTATATTAGTATTTTTAAATTACATGTTTTATTATATAGGTCCCATTTAAACTTGGCCTTAACCACTCAGCAGAAAAGTTTAACCATGAGACATAAAAAAATGAAGCCAGATAAATATGCTTAGCTCAAGTCAACAGCTTCCAGCATTACCAGTTCTGCCAATAACCTACTACTATTATGGAATACTGCTCTACTTTCTTTTAGTTTAATGAGAAGAAATATTTGTCTCAGTAGTGTTTTAGAGAGTTATCATGTCTGCATCTTATACTCTAAACAACTACTATGAAGAGAGAAATATGCACTGTATCAATCACTGTGGCTGTCCTACTAACATATTTTGAAACTATCTCAATATTAAAAAAGTTGCTAAGCAAAAAAGAGAGAGAAAAATACAAAAACAAAACAGACAGCAATATGCAACTACTACAGTTGAATACCTTACATTTGTTCATATTGTTTTTATTTTTTCTGTTTTTTAAAGTGTATCATTTCTAATGTTTTATCTATTATTTTATATTATCTTTAAAAGAAATTATAAAAAAGAAAAAATTCAAGGTTCCTAGAAAGGGAGTTGTTGTCTTTAACTATTTGGTCAGTTTTACATACCTATGTCGTGTAGCCTGAGCAACATTTAATGATAACAATATGTAATATAACAACCATCATTAATTGCCTGTTCTTGTTTTGAAATACTGTACCACTTTTATTGTCTTATGGTGCTTTGGTTTTTTGCACTTGTTATTTGTTTTTGTTTCTTTCCTCCTTTAAATAAAATTTTCAAAAGCATACAATGTGGAGCAGGGTCAGGGAGGAGTTTCCTAGATAGAAGGAGTTGTTCGTGGTAGTTCCTAAAGCTATTTCATCCAGCTGGGACACGCTGACAGCTGCAACTACACAAGCTTGGCTTTTCACTTTCCAGAAGGTTATTATGTTCCTGAAGTGCTCTAATTATTATTTTTAAAAATCTCCTGAGTAACTACAACAGAAATAGATACAGTTATTCGCTGTAACATCCACACATATGTAAAAGAAGAAGAGGACAGTTGAAAAAAGCTAAGTTATCATAGTACTACTAAAAGATGGTTTTAATCTCTTTCCCTTCCATTTTAATGTCTTTGGTCTGGGCAGCAGGTAATTATAACATCCTAGCATCCCAAGTTTAGGTACTAAGTAGGTATTATAGTTGTCACTAATACAAACCAATACTTAGATATGTTAACACAGCCTGTCCGGAGCCAACAGGTTATTGCTTCTCAGCAGGACAGAACAGGGAAAAGGCAGGAAGTGGAAGAGATAGGAACAGAAGAGCAAAGAATTTTACAGAAATCAAGAAAGGAAGATGCTCTCTCCCTGACCTTAACAACCTTCCTAATCGTAGTGAGCTCGGGATATACACACTGCTTTCTAAACTTAATAATGCCAAGCCTTTTACACTTTCATTAATAATTATTCTATAGAAATAAGTTCTTTAGTGTAAAAAAAATTAAGTTAAGATCAATATAAATTAATGGTTTTGAAATTATTATGGGATTTTGGTAGAAGTCATCAACCTTATATAATGAATTAGAAGGTAGATCATAAAGAATGGAGGATTCTTTAATAATAATAAATGAATAACATTTCAAAGTTTTCTTTCAAATGGAAACTTTAAAATGAAAAATTGTTCATTATTTTTTAAATTTGTTATTTTTTGGCATTCTTAATCATCTGAGATTGGAAAATACAATAAAAAAAATTTGGTACAGCCAAATTATAAAGATTGAAAGAGATTTATCACAAATATTGAAAACATTTTAGGATTTGATCCATTTTGTTTGAAAGAACTATAGAAAGGTTTAAATCAAGTAGATTGCTAGTGCAGGAAGGCCTTCCCACAATGCCCCTGGTTTCCATGCCTGCTGCCTTGCATGGAGACTCATCTCAGACAAGTACTGAGGGTTACGCTCAACAACTCGTGGTCATGTCAACATGCATGAAGGCAAAGGTCACGGGACACAACTGAGTTTCACCTTCCCACAGCATTTCTCCGACCTACCTGAACGACAACAAAACTGTCTTTCTATATCATCTCTCATCTCCCTATTGGGAAAGTTAGAGATGTCTCGCCAGGATGAATTACAAGGCTTTTAAAAGGTAAGCTACTATCGAGCACGTAAATAGCGTCATGGAGAAGTATGAAGCACTGAGATTGATTCCCCAAAATCACACACAAAAAACTGATTTCTGGAGCCAGGGAGATAGCTCAGCAGTCTAAGTGCCCACCTGGCAAGGGTAAGAACCCAGGTCTGAACCCCAGTACTGCACGCCATGCTGGCCCATGCCATGCCGGCCACCAAAATCAGGCATAGTAGCACATGCCTGTAATCCCAGTGCTAGGAAGGCTGAGACAGGAGGATCACTGTGAGTTCAAGATGTGTAGTGAGACCCTGTAGCAAATACAGAAATAACAACAACAATAATAATAATTTCTATTATTATTCACTTTAGTGTCTGCTTCTTGTTGCCAATCTTCTTTCCTAAGAATGTAATAAGATTGGGCTCAAACAAGGCTCAAGATGCAGAAGCTGAGACTGAGTGGGAGAGAGGGGAAGGGAACATAAACCTGAGCTGAAGAACAAGGAGGGACTGCGTTACAGTTTGTGTCTAGTTGTCCCCTCAAAGCCTCATGAGTTAGGGGGCAGGCACTTCTAGAGTTTGAAACTTGATCCATGATCCCTGGGATTATGGGTTTTAGTACTGATGGGATTATGGGTCTCAGTACTTCTGGGATTATGGTTATGGCCTAAAGTGGAGGCTGAGGCAGAGAGCCTGAATGTAATATAAAGAGAGATAGAGAGAGAGGCTGTAGCTGTTGCTCTCTGCTGCCCTGTTTGGTTGGCTACCCCTGCCACCATTTTATTGCTGTTCCTCTCCCATGAACTGGATGCTCTCTGCTCTGTTCCACTCAGCCTTGGGCCAGCTGAGTATGGACTGAAACCTCCAGTAACTGTGAGCTAAATAAACCTTTCCTTCCTTCGTTTTGAGTGTCGGGTATTTGTTCTAGCAACAAGTAAAAAGTAACTAAGACAGAATTACACACAGATACTGGAGGAGAGTGTGTGAGCACCAAGAGTAAAAATATTGGGCTGAAATGGAAAGCAGAGACCAGGTCTGAGGAAAGTCTTGAGAATGAAGACAGTCGAGACACTCAAAGCAGGCTTGGGAGGTGAAACACCCAGTGCGCTGACCCCAGGTAGCTGGAAGCCCAATGCACTGTGCCAGGGTTGAGCCCATGGGTGGGTGGAATCATGGAGCTGAGCTGGTCCTGCAGTTCTAAGGATGCAGATGCCTGCTTATATGTAATCTTTTTTCAAAAAAATGAACTGGGAATAAGACAATAGTTTTTAGGAAAGAGTGCTGTGAAAATAAATCCGATCTGCAAACCAAAAAGCAATTTCATTTTGTGGGTGCTGAAAATAAATTAAGTATCAGAATTACTCCAAGTTTAATAAATCAGAATGTTATCTAGCCTGAATAAACTCATTCCTTTCACAGTTTATGGGCCTGAAGATGGATTCATCATTTTGTTCGAATCTGAAGTTTTATGCTTCCTCTGCCAGTAGAAATGGTGCCTGCTAGTGCTAAAGGCTGTTCCAGATGTGATTTTATTAATCAGGATAGTGTAATTTTTTTCTTTGATAACAAGTGAACCACAAAGCACCAGTTACTTAAAACAACAAAGGGAAGTCTCTCACTTGTACTGTGTATCCAACCTGAGTCAATAGTAGAGCTGTCCTGTGTCATAGAATTAAGTAAAGAAAGCTAACATGATCCCCCATCTGGAACCTAGCTGGCAGCTGCGATAAGAGGCAGGCCAGCTTCGAGGAACACAGAGACTTTTCATCATCTGTGCAAGATGTGTGTGCAACACAAGTGCACGCAGTTCATTAACTGAAGCCCATCTAGTGGTCCCGCTACTTCCACAGGGACTTAGAATATTAATTCTCATCACAAGGTAAGGAAGCAAGACTGGAATTTGTGACTATTCATAAGGGCTGCCGTGTTTGACAAAATGCTAAGAGCAGATTCTTAGAAATCCCTCTTCAAGAGAAGATAGATATAAAGCAAAAGGGAAGGAGGCACCAGCAACATGTGAGTACCTGGGCATAGTCAGGAAAGAGGACCAGCAATCTTGAAAGAGAAACTTAAAATGAGGCCTTTTGGTTCCTCCCTGTTGTGTAGTTACTGCACGTTTGAGACTTCCTTCAAATGCCAAGTGAATAAATAGTAGAAATTAGGCCACCAAAGTTGTGGTAGTTTTTAAACATTGTGGTATGGAATTCTGTTTTTCAGAGCCTAGTGAGAAAAGAAGTAGCAGTAAGATTAGCATTTAGATATGTCGCACTATGGAGCCCGCAGTCGCACCCACGGACCTAGTCCTCCATGAGTTCATAGTGTAAGTAACCTCAGGAGTGAGCTTTCATGACTAGCTGATTAACAAGACCAACCAAACAAATGGGAAATCAAATTGCAGAAAATCCAAAGGAGAAAAATAGATCTTTTTGAAGTAAATAAATAACTTTTTTTTTTCTTTTTAGTACCTGTTTTGGTAACGTCCGCATCCCTCTGTGGAAGTGGCCCATGTGCACGACACATCTTCCTCTTTGCTTCTTCTTCTCTCCCCTCTGCCTAGCTCTTGGTCCTCTTCCCATCTGAGAAAGATCTATCTCCTGGACCCCTATTAGCTAGCTTCTATTTTGCTCTTTGTTATGTTTTAGGTTTCTTATATAACAGAAACTATTAAGATTGTGTGTCTAATTTATTTCATCTAATATAATGACCTCAACATGCAACGATTTTCCTAAAAAGAACTCAAGTTTATTTTTCTTTATGGCACAGCAATACTCTATTATATGTAAAAAGCACTTTTTCTAGGGCTGACCAAGTAGTTCAGTGGACTACAGTGCCTGTTTAGGCAGACGCAAGGACTGGGGTTTGATCCATGCAGTGCCCTGCTGGCCTCGCCCTTAGGGTGTGCTGAGATGCTCACTGAGACTGGGTGTGGTGGCGCAGGCCTGTAATCCAAGTGCTTGGTAGGCTGAAAAGCAGGAGGGGATCACTAGGAGTCTAATTTGTATAGTGAGACCCTGCAGACCCTATGCTAAATACATTTTTCAATAAAAAAGGAAAG